>VOQK01019145.1:48028-64180 GCA_015052645.1 Benitochromis conjunctus
TTGCTAGGTAGGGAACAAGTGCAAACTTAGACTTAGGGTGAATTTATTATAACTTTTGCACAGTCTTTAGAAACAGTTCGCCAGCGCTCAGAAAGCAATAGAAGTGCCTCAGATTTACTCAGCAATAATATGCATTTTCCAGCGACAGGTTCCTTTTTCTATTTTTATATATTGAATGTAAGTGTGACTGAGATGATTGTATATTAACAGTGAAAACTGTGATGCTAAATGATTTTGATATTTTCATATTATCATGACACTTTTGAAAATAAAGTTTCATGACGTTTTGTATAATTCCTTTGGCATCGTGCATGAGTTGCTTTTTCCTCTGTCAAGCCTTCTTTGATGTACGGGCAGCTCCTTTGACTGATCGTCCACGCTTCAAATGGAATAAAGACCACAAAAGTAAATGATATATAATCCGGCTTGCGCCATCTCGTGCTGTGAAGATGTACAAAAAGGGGAAAAATGAGGAGAGAGGTGACTCAGCTCTGATACAGGCCTGAACCTGTTCCCTGTGAACCTGTCCAGGCATCAAACAATCTTGAAATTTAACACATACTGGCTATATTGATCTGCACTCACTTGTTATACCCTCCGAGGGCCCGTGACACCCTCTTTGCCCGAGTCTGTGTAAGCTTTAACTGTGAGGGGAGTTGTTCTTATAGAAAGCTGTCCTCGCTTTTGAAACCCGTGCCATCAAAGTAGATAAACCGAAGCAAAGTTGGCTTTCTTTTATGTTCCTGCTCAATCACAACAATCACTGCAGGGCGCCAAGGCATACCGATCTCCAGGTTTTAATATGTTTTTGCAGAAAGATCAAATTTGCAACTGCTTTGACGACCTCCTTGAATTCTGGGATGCTTGCCATAAAGGATTAAATAGACTTCCCCGGGCTACATTTTGTTGTCTTTTACCATATGCTGTCTTGAAGCAGATAGAGATTAGAGGCCGAAAAAAGAAAGTGCAATGCCTTGAGGGATACAGTCAAAGCTGAACTCTTTCTAACAAACCCCAGAGTGCGCTCCCATTTGCCCTAATGCCCCAAACCTGCGGACCAGAAAGATGTGATCTGACATACAGACACTTGTTTTTCTAGCTGCGAGGGGCTGAACTCCCCTGTAGGTAGATTCTCCTCGCTCTGAGTCATCATCAAGCTATTCCAGGTGCTCGCTGCAGCTCTTTGGACTGGGCCAGGTGGCTCCAGGGCTCTTCAACCTCGCTGAAAAGCAGGTGCAGCTAGAAGGACATTAAACTGCAGTCACTACAGGTCTGCTGATACTGTAAAAACCACAGCCATGACCTAATGTGCAAACGTTACAAGCGGCGGGCCCTGTTATTCAGATCATTTGCCTCATAAAAGGAAAGTGCCATCAAGAGGGCACTCTAAACTATCACAAACGCCGCCTGTCCTCGCTTTTCTTTGGAGAACCTAATATCTTTGGTTCCATAGGCAACACTTCATCATTATGGTGTCAGCTAGGGGAGGGAAGAAAAAAAAAAAAACGATGCATGTATAATGACTATTAGCTTCATAATCTTGCAAGATTTTCCTTTTACAACAACAATTAACTGCATGACTGATTTCTCAGATAACAACAACGTGTTAAGCGCTTTCCCCTCCAACACGAATATTTGATTTAGCTGCTGTGATAGTAGTGGGTGGAGACGGGGAGGAGAACGAGCGGGAACTCATTTGTTCCAAAGCATATGGCTATTAGAAGATGTGCTAAAGGATGTGATATCAAGTATTTGGTAGGCGTGGAGACCGTTACTAGGCACGCTAGTCTGTTTTAAGCTGCAAATCTACAGAGGATAAATGCAGGTAGATACCCTGCGGGTAGATTCAAAATAAAAAATGAAAAAAATGAAATGTTTTGAAGGATCAGCTAGAATAGCAATTTCTTCCCGGTCTGTTCTACCTTAGCTTTCATTCAGTTTGGCCGTGTACTGCTACCTTTCATTTGTTTCCCTCCCCCCAAAAATCAAATAAAATTAAGAATTTCATTAGGCAATTTAGCACATTTAGAGCAACCTATTAGCCCCATTTACTACAAATCAGGGCTGCAACTGGCAATTGCATCATGTTTAATTAATTAATCTGTTGCGTCTTTTCTTAATTGATTTTTTTTTTTTCATAAAACCTAACACTAAATAATTTTCCCTAAGCCCAAGGTGATGTATTCAAATGGCTTGCTTTATTGGACCGAAGCCTCAAATCAAAATGCATTTAATTACTTTCACAAAGGACAAAGAAAAGCATAAAATCCACATATTTGAGAAGCTGTCACCAGAAAATCTTTTTCTTTTTTCCTTGAGAAAAGACTAAAAATGATTAGCTGGATATCAAAACATCTGTAGTAATGGATTCATCGACTAATCCGTTCGGCTCTAAAATAAGATTTTGCCACTCCTTTGCTTCAGATGTTATTTAATTATCACTTCATCATTGACCACCAAGCCTGCATTCATAAGGCTGTTTATTTCATCGCAGGCATTAAATCACACATAAAATAAATGTCCTCACTCTGTGGATTTACGCACCCACGGCCACATATTAAAGAAGCCTCAGAGAACAGTTGTGCTGGATGTAAAGCGGGACATGACTCCCCCCTCCCCCCCCAAAAAAACCTGCTGACTTTATGGTGAATCGGGGAGTGTGATTCCTTTATGACAATCAAGTGGAACAAATAAAGTTAAGGGCGTCCTCTGAGCTCCGACTGCGTTGGCCGGGAAGTGATCCCCAGCCCTCCCTTCTAACCCCAGAACATCAGAAAGGAGATGATTGTGTATTCCCCTTCGCTCCGACCGCCTCAAGGAAGGTTTGCCTGTTTATTGAGCTCCCGTGTCTTGCTAAAGACGATTCTCTTTTATTTCCGTTGCCTCCTCAAGTGACTGGGTAGCTATTTAGACTGATTCTGCCTTCTTTTAGTGCATTCTCCAGATAATACCGTTTTCCTCTAATTGTCTATTGTCCTTTGTGTTTGTTGATAAATTAGATTCATGCGGATCAAGCCAGCGTGATTTAATCAGCAGGGAAGATGAATTCTTTTGAATTTCTTTTTTGCTTTCTTTCAGTTTTATGGCTTTATCTCGTTAAAGTAAATGAATTAATGCAAACAGTTGTTTAAAGACTGAAGAAATTGGATTATAGTTCGATGAAATAAGGCGCAGACTGCCTGTTTGATGTGCACCAGGCTTGAGTCATGCACGGAGGGATGGTGGCTGACCCTCCATGTAGGTCATAAATGATTTTTTCTCTTCGGCACGTCATTATGAGCAGTGAAGTGTAGAGTCCAGCAGAGACAGACGGCGCTCTGTTGTCTTAATCAATAGCTCTGTGGCCTCTTTTTGTTGCCTTCTTCTTGAGCAGAAGTCATCTGTCAGAGAATCCTGTGATCATATTCATTTGATTGTGTTTCCTCCTTACTGTTTAGCCCACTAAACCCCATGACCACAGCTGTAAAAGAACATCTCTGTGAACAACACGGCCCTTTGTGACCACAAAATGATCCGACGGGCTTTAAGGTGCCCTTTTTTTTTCACTCTCTAACAGTTTTCGCAACTCACACTTTAAACTCTCAGATTCTCAGTTTCTTACTGCATTTAAGCAGTAAACAAACCAGCAATAGATGATTTAAAAACACAGATGCATTGTAAAGCAGAGATAAGGGTTTATTCTTTTATCCATTAGAGCCGATCCACGAAGTAGGGGACCTCACTGTTTCGGTCCCTGCTTCACAGATTAATCTATTCTCTAAGTATTTTTAAGTAAACACATCTGGAAGTTAAATAAATCACAACACACTGCAGCCTTGTTGTTGGGAAAGAAAACCAGCTTCACCCGTGACTCAAGAACATGTCTTACCACCAGCTTATCATGTCACTTAAGAGCGTTATTTTTCTGCATGAGATGTTTGCACTTTAACCGCAGCATAGAATTATTTTTCCAGTTAATTTTAAACTGATGGGTTTTGGATAATTCTGTTATAAAACAGCATGTATGTTTGAACAAACCATTAAAGTCATGGTGTAAAGAATTCAAGTCTGCTAGAGCAAGTTCACATTACTAGCTGTAAAATTATCATAGTATGAAGTCTGACAGTTAGCCTTTTAGACTAGTATTAATACACTTTATACACTTACAGGCCTATATACTTTCCGAGGAATGTAATTCCAGCAGTGATGGAGCCAGAGAGGTTTATAGGAGTGGACAGGTTGAAGCCATTACTTACACTGGGGTGGCACGGGGAAAATTGGGACAGGTAAATGGCTCTGTAAAAGGTTCTGCTATAAAAATCGCAGTTATTGCAAAAAAATTCCAGTTTTAATTTGAAGCTCCTCCCCCAATTGGGCTTCACTATTGGTCGCCTGCGGTGGAGCATGACTAGCCCCTGAACACCTGTTTGCTTGACCCCTGAATACCAGCAAGGCTGTTTTGTTCTGATTCTCATGGTTTCTCAATGAACAATTTGATACATTTAAAAATTAGATTCACTGTAGAGATTCAAAGCAAAGTGCTTAATTTTTACTAGAGTCAAAAACTGAGGGTCGATAAAGCTACATTATGCTGAATTTAGCTGTGGCTTTGTTTGTGCCGTTGTTGCTCGTGGAATACCAAACAAAAATAATTAAAAATTATATTTTCTATTCATAAATAGAATATGGTTTAGAATTAAGAATTAGCTATCTGAGTAGCTCTAATCCTTTAATACAACTGTGGGTTTTCAAGCTCACAAACTGAACAACTGCATCGCGCAATCATACCTCAGCTTTGGGAAACTACCCTGACCGGCCACTTCACTAGTTACACGTCACGTACACTGGGTTGGACCCCATTTTTGCCTTCAGAACTGCCTTAAACTCGTGGCTCGGATTAAGCAAGGTGCTTCAAACATTCTTCATAGATTTTGTTCCATACTGACATGACATCATTAGACAGTTGCTGCAGATTTGTTTGTCTGTGATGTGAAGCTCTCTTTCCATCACATCTCAAAGGTGATGCATTGGATTGAGATGATTGTGGAGGCCATTTGAGTGCAGTGTACTCACCGTCCAGTTTGAGAAGATGCATTATATTATGCATTATCCTGCAGAAGATGGGTACACTGTGGTCATAATAGGATGGACATGGTCAGCAACGACACTGAGATAGGCTGTGGTGTTCAAATGATGCTCAGTCCATCTGAATTGTAGCCTCAGTTTCCTGGTTCCTTAGCCGACAGGAGTGACACCCAGTATGGTCTTCTGTAGCCCCACTGCTTCAAAGTTTAATGTGGCGTCTGTTCAGAGATGCTCTTCTGCATACCTTGGTTATAAAAAGTGGTTATTTGAGTTACTGTTGCTTTCCTATCAGCTTCAAGCAGACTGGTGGTTCTTCTCTGACCTTTGACCACAAAAAAGCATTTTCCCCCAGAGAACTGAAGTATTCATACCAGCCTGCCTGGCACCAACAACCATGACACATTCAAAGTCACTAAAATCACCTTTCTTCCTCATTCTGCTTGGTTTGAACTTCAGCAGGTCACCTTGAGCTTGTCTACATGTATAAATACACTGAGTTGCTGCTCTGTGTTAGACTGCGTGTAGCTTTTTTTGCCTAAGACAGTGAGTGGGTTTGTTTATGTGTGTAGACGCATATTATTCAAGATTATTCTATTTTAGCTGTGTAACAAATGAAACTGCTGGTTTAACAGTTAAGGATGTTTCAGAGGCTGCTATTGTTGTTGACAAATAAACCGATGATCACAAATGCCTCTTTATCTCTGCACAACTACATTACAGTGTGTTAATAACAACTGATTGAGTTTACACACTTGTTAGCCTGAAATTAATGCTCTGTTGCAGTACTTTGTATGGCATCAGTCCATTGTGAAGTCACTCTGGGAAACTACTTTTCTGTCATCTGTCGCTGCACCGACTGTACTTGTTAAACCTAAAAGAGCTTAATAGCGTGTAGTGTTTTGGGGGTTAAAGTACAGTTTTGAGCTCTTTTGTCATCCGGTCATCTTGTGGTTCAGGCAGAGATCGTTTTTCCAGCCCTATACCCTTTAAATTCTGCAATTTTTCTATTTTCACATTTTCAATACAATCGTGCGAAATTCTCCACGATGTGAGAAAAGACATCCATTCATAAATGCCATGAATTTATTCCTATTTGGAACATGGCTCCTTCATGCAGCTCTCCAGAGCTCAATCCACTTCCTTTACATCCTACAGGAACAGAGACCATCTAGGAGTTTCCTCTACTGAGTTTCAGAACGAAGTAATACTGGATGTCCGTCAGATGGAGAAAATTATAAACCCACAGATCCTCCTTGAATGGTTGTCAGTTTCACAATGTGGTGCAGGAGACTGGTGGTTTGACGTAAATCTGCTGTCACACTAAGTGGGGTGAGCCTGCTTTTAATTTGAATAATGATGATGACATTCTTTGAAAAGCGGATGCAGCAAATTGCTCATTTTTAATCCTTTTAGTACTCAGAGCTGCCTTTGACACCGTTGATCATCCAATTTAAATTTGAATGCCTTAAGCACTGGGTGGTATCACCTGTCCCGTGCTTGACTGATTCATCTCCCTATATAACAGAAACTTTTATTCTACATATGGGAACTCATCTTTCTCTTCAGTGAATATGATATATGGAGTTCCTCGGGGCCTTTGCTCAGGCCAACCCTCTTTTCATTCATGCTTTCTTCAATTTGTAAACACAATGTTTGATTTTGTTGCTTTGCAAATGTTCGTTTAAAGCATCCTAATCCAAATGTTTGTGACATTTAAGTCCCATAACTGCATCTGGCAGCAGATCTCTGCAGATGTTTTAGGACCGTCTGAGCTTCGAGGTCAGCAGAAGCCAAATTTTGCTTGCTTTGTCGAGCCATTAAATTTTTCTTCTAGCACGACCATGAAGTTGATGTGAGATTATGAGTGAAATGACTTGATAGCCTTTGGATGGATTCCATGGAATTTGCTTCAGAGATTGGTGCTCCCGTCAGAATGAATAATAAAACCTTGAGTCGAGTTTAAAAAATGTATAAAGATGGTGTCCTGAAGGCCAAAAGACCCGCTCTGTAATTTGTCCATTACTACTTATATGTCACTTCTAAGCAAAAACCTGCACAGCTAATGCCCTTTGCACCAGCCCTAATAATTTGTGTTTGATGCCAAATGAAAAAATTCTGTAAGCTAGCTCATTAAAGTTTCATTAATCTCATTAAAGCAGTTTTTAACTTACATGCCTCCATATGCATTTAAGGAGATTTTAAGCATGCTAGTATGCTAAAAATCTCACAGAACCATATGCGTGACCATGGTCATCATAAAACAAATATTAGACCCCAGTCACACAGACCGAGGGACTGGTCGGCAACCATCTGCCAATCGCTGGTCATGAGAGAAAATCTGTATTCCCTGACTGGTTGGCGAGCGGTTGCTGAGGTGAAATCAGTCGCAAAGAAGGAACTATACAAAAAAATTCCTTGTGATTGCTGTGGTTGCTCACAGTTTACGTAAAAGACACCAACTTGACTGCAAGTCGCTAACTACTGGGTTAGTGGTAGTAAAACTTGAGAAATCCTTCACAAAAAGTTGCGTCTCATGGCTACGGCTACAGCCAACACGTTGCAACCAGAAGCAGCTTTTACTTTGAAGGAAAACATTTTCTATCGTTGATTTGCATCACATTTTTCACAGGTTTTCACCACTCAGAGCAACTGCAGGAATCTGCTAGTGACCAAAGCAATCTCAAGGAAGTTTTTTGTGCCGCACTGTATACCTCTTTGCAACTGGTTGCAACTTGCGAGTGCCAGCAACCTCCAGCAACCACTGGTTTCCAGTTGGTTGCTGATCAGTCTCTGGACCTGTACGGCTGGGGTATAATGGCTTAGTCACATTAGAATAAAAATAGGATGACAACCTATTTGCAACTAGGAAAAATTGGTGGTTGTCCAAACTGAAGTTTTTCGTATTAGGCGAATGACTGAAAATAGCTGCAGTGACCAACTTCGGCACAGGTCACCTACTGGGAGGCAACGCATATCCAAACAATCGCAGACAGATTCATAAATGCAGAGAGATTGAAAACACATTTCAATCAGTCTCAGCCATTCTATTGCAATGAGCATCACTTGGGGCTCTGACTTAGCTGGTTGCCAACTGCTTGTATTCCTGTTATATTCTGTGTAAAACCAAGGTTGCTGAGCACCGCTGTCATTTGCAGTTAAATCGCCAGCCTGCAACACTTACATAACAAAATTTATGTTTCAAATCTATGAGGTTCTGGCTGGACTGTAAATAAACTTTGAAACAACTATTTCAAAGGCAACTAGAACACAAGTTTACTGCACATGGTCGCAATATATTTGGTCATGCCGTGGTCTCCAACCACTGTTTTCCCCAGTGTAACTGCAGCATAATCGGGGCATAAAACAGACTGAGGGTTTGAGGAAGAAAACAATCACAAGCTTCATCATCAGTTTAATTGTATTGCATAGCACTTCATTTATTTTTTCTTGTTCGGCTGAGACCGCGAAATTTATTGCTGACCTTTGAAACAAACGTTGACAAAAAGATCTCACCACAAGGTTCATTTAGTAGCTGTTCTGGACCTTTTTGATTATTACTTCTATTGGCAATGAAGCTGAATTTTGATTTAAAATAAATTGAAAAGTTCCTGTCATCTGCAGAAACAAAACAGTACAGATTAAATGTATTTTAAAAAGCTGCGTAACTAGAAAAGACTGAGTTCATGTGGTCGAGCCATCGGGGATAAAGGGATACACTGGAAGTTTTCTTTATAAGGTTTATGTAAAAAAAAGTCTGGCATAGAGACTTTATGAAAATTACTTTCGGGTTAATTCTCTCTGTTTTACCATTTTTTAATTAAAACTTTTTCCCAGTCCATATATATTGTCACTATCTGTATGCCACTTGTTTCATTTCAACATTATAAATAGATCACGTGGAGGTGTTTTGTTTTGCATTCGCATCTCAAAGGTTTTGATCGTTATTTTCAGCAGCAGAATTCTCAAAAACATGAAATATTAATATTTTCTTCATTTACTAAGACAACACAAAACTTGGCATGCCTCTTTCAGAGGATGTTTTGACAGCGATCGGAAGCTACAAGTAAAGTGATCCCACTGGAGCTTCGCATACAGTCTGTTCACACAGAATGGCAGATTCACAGTAATTGGTTATCATAATAAATTTCAAGCGTTGGCTGTTTTGTCTTCCACCAAACTCAGAAAAGCATAAACACTAAAAGGTAGGAGACAGGTAATAATGAAGGTAGTTCAACGGTTAAATGACAAATCAGGAGAACAATAGTGTGGGTTTTATGAAAAAGAAAAAAAAAAAAAAGCTTCAGCTGTAAATAAGCTGGTAAATGTTTATTGTGAAAGCACATGTGGGTGTTTGCCCTTTGGGATCTTAACTCAATCCAGCTAGAAGAACCAAATCTTGGCTCTCCACTTTCAGACGTGATTATACAATTTTACAATCAACTCTGCTCTGAGCAACAAATTAACAGTGGGAAGGTCCGAGCCAGTTGCATATTTACCAGCTGTTTGTGTCCAATAGCAACTGGGGCTGCATTCATTCACGTCCAGATAAGGAGGAGAAATGAGAGAACAGAAACAACCGGACTTTAGAAGACAAATGGAAACAGGATGTACTCTCTAATTGTACAGCTGTGTCCCGAGTCACTTATTGAAATTACTGTCCTCGCTGTTGTGGGCCGCATGTTGCATGCCAGTGCGTTTATTTTTCAATCTATCTGTGAATACAGAAAATTTCACAGGGCTCTTCTCATAAAATCCACTGATGAGGAGACACATGGTAAAAGCTATTATCCTACATTGATTCCAATCTCCAAATCCATACTAATCACACCTGAGAAGACTGAAACGCAGAGGACGAGATGGCTTCATAAGACAACAGTGGCACTAAATAGAGGGTTGCAGGTAAGAGGAAAATTACTGCACATTCACTGTGTATTATTTTTATCACTGATTATTTCTGAGCGCTGTAGACAGGGCACAGCGGTGTATGTGAGGGTATGAACGCGAGCTGATCCCTGAGAGGCCAACAGACAGAGCCAATGACCTAATTATGATGAATCAGGGCTGGGAGAATCTGTCTAGCCACCAGCCGTGTCTAAGTGGTTGCGCACGCGACACCAACGGGATGCACAGCCTCCACAAACCAGCAAAACACAACAGAGATGTGCTCAGCACCACAGAGGTGATCAGGGAAGTTTTATGACACTTACTCTTATTATTTGAGCAGAGGATGTGCAATGAATGAGATGTGAAGTGATATTTTGGTGACACTTTGGCAGTGGTCATCTGGCAAATTCATACCAAAAACAACACTCCAGAAAGCTACTGCTCCCATTGAAAGATGGGCATTGTTACAATAATGTCACCCACTGGTCTGTGAAGTTTCACCAGTGTCAGGATTTTGGTCACTTGCATGTTTGTTTGTTTTTTTAACAATAGAATGGACCACATCTGGGGAGGGTGGAATGAGGGTGGAAGTTATCAGCTAATCCTAGAAAGCTTGTGTTTTGACTTTTAAACGTGTCTTGTCTGCAGCTTTTGTAATCAGAATCGTCATCTAAATGCAATGGTGTGCCAAATGCATTTCCTTTGTCAAGACAAGCTCTTTAAACTCTCTATAGGCTCGTGTTGTTAGTGTTTCTCTTTTCTTTATTTATCTATTCAATTTTATTATTATTCATATGAGTAAACAGTCGACCCCCGCCTATTCGCGGTTCGGTAATCGCTGTCAATTATTTGCAAATTTTTTCCAGCGTTTAAAAGAGACCGGCGGTTATTGGAAGATATATGGTAAAAAGTAAAGTAAAAAGTAAAACTTTACTTTTACTCTTTATTTTTAACTATAAATGGTTAGAATTTACAAAATATAATTTAGTATTAAATAAGTCTCAAAAGTAGCAACTGAGACATTAAACTTTCCCCCTGCTGGCCATTAAAAAGAATGCAGTTTTACTCTTTACTCTACGTCCATCTTCCATATACAGTTAATGTCCTGATGTGTCAACTTTTTATGGCCAGAAGTTTGCCTCTGTTTTCTGTCTTTTTGCTAACCTGAACTAGCTCTAACTTCATATTTAAGAAATACCTGAGTCGATCGTGTCATCAGACTTTTGACAACAAGACAAATAAATGCATTTACAAAAACATCAAACTATTCATTTATTCCTTTAAGCCAAAAAAAGCTCACATTGGTCCCAATACTGTGAGCTTGTGACTGGAATATGCATATGCCCATTGAGTCCTAGGTAGCAACATCAAAGAGCAGCTGTTCAGGCACACACACATTACTGCATGACCTCTCTTAACTTAGAAGTAAATAGTGAAACTGAATCTTCTTGGGGTCTTGAGAAAGGCCCTCTCTGTAGTTTGGCATGACATTGGGCCCCTGAGAGGTATAAAGCAAAAATCCACATGATATTTAGGCCTTGAAAGTGTTCTTTCGGATTTCTTAGAGATGGATCTTTTACCCCTAAAGCATGATGCAGTATGAAATCACACTATAATATCCACTATGACATATTCTGCAAAGAGCCAGTGGCAGCTACGGCTTCTCTGGAGATGGTTTGGATTTTTTTTCCACCCTCTTTTTACTCGTTATCTGATCATCTGTGGAGGGAAAAGGTGAGTATGGAGTGCGAACAAAAGGTGCTTGAATAAACTAGCTCCCGGCCACATTATTCAGACTCCGGGTATTGTACTCGGCTGACAAGCCTCAACAAGACACGAACCTCCAGAGAAGCTTCTCTAGGGATGAGTGCGACTCCTTTGCTTGAAGATCTCAGTGGATTAAGGAAAAAAAAATGTGTGTAGATGATCTGTATCTTTACTTCCACATAATCACAACTGTTGTAGTACATAAAAAAAAAAAGCTGCCCCAAGGATGTTATACAACTTCACACAGCAGCCTTGAAGTAAATACTTTTCGTTAAGCTGTTACTAACAAAGCTGCTCTGTGTTGACTTAGCTGTGTCTCAGTTTGGACTGTTGCCTTCGATTACATATAGGTGTTACGCTTTAAATTACAAAAATGTCATCAAAACATTTAGATATAACTAATCTAGAAATCTAAATGGGTCAGTGGTGCTTTAGAACCTTTTTGGTTGGAATTAAAAGGAAACCAAGATAAATCTGAGAACCCAGAACAGATAAAATCAGACAGGAAAGCACAGGTGAGTCTAAAAATGGAAGCAGCTTTGTTATGTATAAGCTCGTTTCCTCTTTTTCTATCACCTTGTTATTCCTCTGATTTACATTGCTACCCACTAATTGCAGTGACCCCTTGACCTTTCCTCATGCCTAGCTTCACATTTACACAAGCCAACGCCTCAAACGGGCTGTAATGCTATGGATATTTACCCAACACTTTCACTTCCCAGCCGGGAAATTAATTTGGTGTTTGATGTCTGTTATTAGAGCGTTAATGAGTCAATGAGGCTTTTAATAGTCTGAACCTGGTAATCGCTTGCAAAAAAGAGCCTTCTTCTTTTTTCGTTTTTTTGGTTAGAGGTCTTCCTTTTTAGTTCCTTTTGGTGTGTGTTATATATACAGTGGTGTGGAAAAGAATTTGCCCTCTTGTTGATTTCTTAGTTTTTTGCGTATTCAATTCAATTTTATTTATATAGTTCCAAATCACAACAACAGTCGCCTCAAGGCGCTTTACATTGTAAGGTAGACTCTACAATAATACATACAGTGAAAAACCCAACAATCATATGACCCCCTATGACCAAGCACTTTGGCGACAGTGGGAAGGAAAAACTCCCTTTTAACAGGAAGAAACCTCCGGCAGAACCAGGCTCAGGGAGGGGCGGCCATCTGCTGCGACCGGTTGGGGTGAAAGAAGGAAGACAGGATAAAAGACATGCTGTGGACGAGAGCCAGAGATTAATAACAAGTATCTGTCACAATAACGTGTGTGATCATCAAAAACAAATTTTGATATTAGACAAAGATAACTCGAGTAAACACAAAATGCAATAGTTATCCAAACGTAGCTGGCCATGTGTGAAAAAGTACAATGAATAACTGGTTGTGCCAACCTTGGCAGTAAGAACTGCAATCAAGGGTTTGTGATAACTGCCAATCTTTTGCAGAATTGTTTTAATTCACCACATTGAAGGGTTTTCAAGCTTGAACTGACTTTGACGAAGCCAATCTAAAACCTTCATTTTGTTCTTTTGAGCCATTCAGAGGTGGATCTGCTGGAGTGTTTCAAATCATCGTTGTGCTGCACAACCCAGGTCTTCGGTTTCTTTAGATCGTGGCTTGCTGTCTTGCTTTTTGAGATCTTTTAACTTACTTCACTTTGTCAGACAGGTTCTGTTTAAGGGATTTCTTGATTCTACAGGTCTGGTAGTAATCAGACCTGGATGTGGTTAGTGAGAGTGAACACAGCGTTCCAAGAAGCATGGTTAATCGCAGTTAATTCATGACTTAACAAGGGCAGCTTTTTTTCCTTTAACAAATGCATTTTGTTTTTACTTAGTTTGTTTTTGTCTACTAGTAAAACTGGTTTAATGATCTGGAACAAGTGTGACAAATATGCAAAACATTTTAATAAAATAAATAAGAAATCAGGAAGGGGGCAAATGCTTTGTCACAGCGCTATATGGATCATATATATTTTTTAAAGATTTATGGACTGAGCGCTTCTACTTCTCTGCCACGTTTAACAAAACTGTTGGTTACATAATCACAAAAAGACAACTTCAGTATGACTTTTTTTTTATTTTACACAGATCTCTCTGTGATCACTGGAAGAGAATAGACATAACAATGTTTACAGCGGTATCCAATAAAACTGCCCACGGTGAAGTGTAAACTCCTCAGGGACTGCCGGTTTTATTTATGCTGAACAAAACTTGCTTTTGTTATTTTCCTGTTTTTTCAAGAGGGATCGGAAATATTTCAGCACTCTAAGATTTCAAACACAACCCAGCAAGCAGCTGAATATTTGTATGGAGCGATGTTTTGCAATTATGAGTCTTATAAACACTGCATCAATATTACAATCCCCCTCAGAGAAACAGATTGTTTGTCTTTCCAAGCTAGTAGTCACAGCCTTCCCTGCCATAAATATCTTCTGTCTTTGGTGCATTCCTCTGCTCTCACCGCAGCCTTTGAGTATTTTCGGAGATTGTCTGGTCTGCACCAATGCTCTCATTCCAGTGGACTGATCACAAGAGACCAGATCCAGCTGTGTCATGAGCCGCAAAGAAAACCACAGCTGATAAGAGACAGAGAAGACGCGGAGTGATGTGGGATAAGGCGTGCCTTTAAAGGCAACAAGCATTTGGATTGCATTAGGAGATAGGGCTAATGACGTTCAGATTAACACAAATTTAGGCTGGTGTGATTGAAGTAACACTAAATCAACCACTGGCTGGAGATCACTGACGATAGCGTCAACATGACACATGCCGCTGAGCACAGGAATGGATATGGATCGAGGGGGCCTGCAGGGGCAGAAACGTCATCATCCAACAACAGCAACGCTGGTTGCCACAGACAGCTGGAATGTTCCACCGGCATGACAGAAGGTGAGTCCAATCACAAAAACATTCCCCCCACCCGCCCCATCTCTCTCAACACCACCCTTTCCCATCAACATGCCTCCTGGTTGACCCCACCCCACACCCCCAGGCTCTAATCCCTAAGTCTGAGATAACTGGTCAGTCGAGACAAATGGCGAGAAGCTGCCTAGTAGTGAAGACGCAGCAGGTGCTGCACTGTCAAAAAGCCACTTCACACTTCTTCTCTCTCTCTCTCACATCTTCACCACTATCAGCCCCCTGCAAGCCCTGGCCACCCTCACCACAGGAGGGAAGAGCAGGACTCTCCAGGGTTTAGTTTGTTATCAGCGTACTCCAGCTTTGAAGTGAGCTGGGACAAAGTCTGGACTGTGTTTACTTGAAGCCATCTCCCTTGTTGTGTGTGTCAGCCCGAGGTAATTACAGCTCAGCGAGTAGCCCTGACCGTGATGACACGGTGTGGTAGGTGTGGAGAAGTAGGCAGGGCTCGGTGTACATCAGTGTCTGGAGCTGTTCTTACTCACTAGGATGTGGTTTAGACAAGAAAGCTTCCAAGGTGGGGGGGTGGGGGGGTCTGCTTGCAAGGGAACGATTTGTTAAAAAAGACGACCATGGCCAATATTGTCCTATAATTGTATTGTTATCATCAAGTGCAGGCCTGCTGTGATTTAGTATAAGGGCTTCTAATTACGCAGGCAAAACTTTGCTGGTTTTGCACAATTAATAGGATTGTTGAAAAAAATTACACACGTTACTATTCTTCACTTGGAGCTTCAGCTGCATCACAAGCGTCCTGTGAGATTATTTTTTGCATTTCAGCAGCTCTATTTCTAATAAAGGACTCCAAAAACAAGCCAGATCTATCAGTGTTATTCCAAATACACCGGGCACACGCTGCTCAGGCTCTCTAGTGAGAGTTATATGATAATGAGATTTTCCTCCCTTCAGCCTGTTTAGTAGCCAAGACATGATCTTGGTAGCTTTCAGAATACCAATTAAGTGCAGAAGCCTTCAGAGCTGTTGGGGGGCAAAAAAAAAAGAAGGAGAAAAAAAAAGAACTGAATATGTATATTAGAGTAGTCAGGTTTAAATGTCACAGCATGCGCTACGATACAGGTTTTTATCATCGATTGTGCTGTACAATCTTGTTTCCCCGACTCCAAACATGCTGATGATGTCACTGTTAGCACAAAGTCAAAGGTCAGATTCCACATAATGCTGCTGAAGCCTCGCAGAAGGGCGGACTCGCAGACCCAGACTCTGTAATCTGGAACTAAAGTGCTGCTGGAGCTTGGTGCATTGCAAAAGGCCAGATATCCCCCTGCAGTCCTAATGCAGTTGTCAGAGAAGATGTGTAAGCGCTCCGTCACAGTAATACCACGGAAAATAAGTCTTGCATCATCTGTAATATCCTGTGAGGTATATTCTTCTAACCTCGTGCATCATTTGAGCGTATTACAGGGTGACATGTTATGAAATCCTGTCCTCTTTGTGCTGGCTGAAGATTTCACTTTATTTTGCTGGTGCACGTATAAAAAAAAAAAAAAAAAGAAAAATTTTA
>VOQK01019145.1:99559-110919 GCA_015052645.1 Benitochromis conjunctus
CTGTCTTCTTAATAAATGAAGATTTAGATAAGGAGCTTTCCCCTCCTTTGGCATCCAGATTTTTAAATTTGACCACGTAACCCTCAGTTTCAATGATGGTAGACGAACATTTAAACATAAAGACCATTAAAAGAGAATGAAGAATGCAAACAGAACTTAACAGCCGAAATATCTTACGTTAACAAAAACAATTCATTTTGATTTTAACCATGTTTGCTTCAGTTCCCCCAACAGTAGACAAAGAAATAATAAAAAAAAAAAAAGTAATGGTAAATTTAGCAACTGAAAAATGTAATAGTAAATACACATAAAATAATACATAAATTAATTTACATAAGAAGGCCAGTAGAGGTTAACTAACCTTATTAGTGTGGCGCACATGTACTGTGTGTAAAATATTGATTATCTGCTCAACAATTATGTGTCTGCGTGTAGTTTAATAATTACATTGAATGGATTTTTTCCCCTTTTTTTTTAACTGTTAGCCTATCCTCAGAGGTCAGCTACCAGGTCCTGGTAGTTGTTCATGGTTAACAGCCTCAAAGTGACCATGTCCATTTCACGTTTTGGAGAGACAAAGCGTGAAGTGGACACGATGGACGGGCGTGTCTATTACACGTCTTGCAGTGATACCGAGTTGGGATACTGCTATCTTGGATTTATGACCCAAACGATACCATTTTAAAAAATGAATATAAAATGACTCCAGTCAAGACAGTGCCAACAGAGTTTTAATAGTATCTTAATCTTAAAAGTGTGGTCTACTAAAAATAGTTTATTTTTTAAAATCGAGTATCTTTATAAAACAGTTAAATATATCTCATATCTGTCTAACAGAGGTGCACCGAATAGTGAGTAGCAGAGAAAGACTCACAAGGTCACAACATCCCAGCTTCAGTATTGTATCAGCTGCTAACCAAGCTACGGGCAGCTGAAACTTGTGATCATATCCATATAATGCCGTCTTCTAATCTACAAACATGTCTAGGCAATTCATGAAGTGTAAATGTCTTTATTTTTATTGCCGTGTGGTTGTAGGCACATGCTAAGAATACAGATACACATACATGTACACAGCTATTATGCTACCTGGTGATCAGCCTTGCAGTTAGTCCACTGTACATTAGGACACACAGCCATAGAAAATAAAGCCTGCATGACCTTCATCAGCCTCAAGCTGCATTTCTTTATGCATTTAATAATTTAACAGCTCAGGTTAAAGGGTTTCCATCAAATAAAGTCCAGTGCTCTTATTTTACAGTGCTGCAAGTTTATTTTGGAGACCATTTCCAAAAGTAGACATTTTCTCCTCTATGGACATAACCTGTAAAAGTCCCAGTCTTGAGTAGTCCAACAGACCCACCAGACAGAATCACCAAGCTGTTTATTTTTCCTCAGTGCACTCCCAGAAGAGAGCATGTTAGCGTGGACTTAGAGTAGCACCCCTACCTTGTGTCCATGTATGTGTGTGTGTTTCAGACGGTGTAAGGAGGCAGATGGAACAAGCCTGAGGCGGTGCATATTAAACCTGCAGAGCCCTGCTGAGACGTGGAGGAAAAGACCCCGAGTTAGCCGAAACTGGGGAGACACACCACTGCACGCATTTAAAGACTGGCCTCACATTTACTAAATGATTGCTCCCCTTTAAGGCTGAGGGCTTTTCCAACCTCAAACATCCAGTAAAACAGCCTCCTCATAAGTTCTGCTCCAATTGTTCAACATTCTGGTTGTTTTGTGTTTTCTGCACTATCACCACTGCACCAAAAGATGCTACATGACCAGACAGAAACCATAGCCATTCCTGTTTTTCACTGTGATTTATACTTAAATGCTATCCACATTTCTTGACAGTCCTGGCTAAATTATGGCAATGGCTTCCAGCTTTGCTGCCAAAACATTTCCTTGGCTCTGCCTCATTCAGCCAGAAGTTACGTATGCCCTATCAGATGACACATCCAGCCTATGCAAGACTGAAAATAACATTTATTCTAATCTATTCCATGCATAATGTCTACAGCTAAAATTGCAAGCCAAAAGTGACAAACTTGCTCAGCATCAAGATAATAGTAGTGTTTTGATTGCCCCATTTCTGGAAATAAATGTTATTTTCTGTTGCTTCATCCAGGAATCAGAAAACAAGATATTCAACTGCTTGGGCTCTCCAAATATACACAATTGCATACAAGTTCAAGTGTTTCAGCATTTAGGAAACCACCATCTTTATCGGGTGCATACAGTCGACGCTACCAGCCAGTTGCATTGGTCTAGTATAATGGCTTGAAACAAAGATAAACTACATTCACATTTTACTGAGATTCTAAACTTTGGCTTGAAATGTTTCATTCCACTATTACTATAACTATCAAAAACTCACTCTGTGGTTGGGTTTTACCAGGTCTGCTTTGCTTTTTTGCTTCATTCACGTATTAAAACAGTGCAATAACAGATAATGTCTTCGTTATTCCACTGTATGCAGATAGATGACAAACATTTGGCTGTTAATGAACACCTAATAAAGTATATATATGATGGGCTACTGGAATAATGATCAATTCCCACAAAACATTCAAAATTATAAATAAAGTTTGACATAAAATTTAGCAGTACTAGTTTTTACGCAGTCCTAATGGTCATCAAAAACATCTTCAGCTTTACTAGACCGAATTATCTACTTTACTATTGAGCTGTTTGTCTGTGATATCTAAGACTTTTATTTTAATTTTTTTACTCTATATTTAAAGGTGACTTGAGCAAAATTCCATTGTGGATACAAGTTTATATACAGTGAAAACAAGAGAATTGGAATTGATGGTAAATCTTTTTTAAAAAACATAGATGTTGATAACAGATGTATGTGAGGCAATGTGTGCGCAAAGTTTCCTTAAGAGGAAACTGTTATGGAGGAGATGGAAAAATCCTGTTTGCTTACTAATCTGGCACTTTTTGTATCTACTACATTTTCCTTGTATCTAAGGGCTGCACACAGAATATATGTCTTTGTTCTTGTGCTGTATACTAAACTTAAATAAAAAACACAGACAGAGTCGCATTCCTTGTATATGCCAGCCAACCAAACAAGTTTAACTGCACAGACGCATTATGCTTCTACACTCTCCATATTATCCGCAAAGTAAAGGGATAAAATGAACTCCACATGGAACATTGTTCCTTCTCTTGTACAGCCCTGGGTACCCCCAAACTCCCACCCCTTCCCCCACCTCCCCTTATCCACACACACATTTGTGTGGGTTTCTATAAACAGTGTCTAACCCCAACATTTTCTACACCTAATGTTGACCCTATAACTAAACCTTCACCCCTTTGAGGAGGTGTGGAAAAGTACGGACCAGCCAAATTTGTTCATTTTCCAAAATGTCCTCACTTTGATGGTGTAAACCTCAAACTGGTCTTCACCAGGATGGCTGGACAAATGCGCCCGTGTGTGTATTTATATCCTCGTGGGGACATCTCATTGACATAATGCTTTCTGTAGCCGCTTACCCTAACCCTAACCATCAAAAATGAATGGCTAACCCTGACCCTTACCCTAAACCTAACCATAACCTAACTGTAACCCTGACACTAAAACCACATTTTGAGTGTCAAAAATGCCTTCAAACTCGTGGGGACCGACAAGTATAGTATATTTCCAATTTCTGGTCCCCACGAAGATGTTAATCCCCATCCACACACACACACACACACACACAATGCTTTCTCTTACCCTTGCCCAAAACCTAACCTAACTGTAACCCTGACACTAAAACCACGTTTTGAGTCTGAAACTTGTAGGGACCAGGATTTTGGTCCCCATAAGGGCTGTTTGTCCCCACAAGTATAGTAAATTTCAAATTTTGGTGCCCACTTCTTACCTGTTGCTCACCTAAACTAACCATGAAACATATCTTTACCTTAGCATGTAAATGGTTTTGTCCTCATAAGGATTATAGATTCCCATAATGTGATTGTGGATGTGAGGCATATCTGGACTACACACACACACACACTGATTAATTCCCTCTGTCTCATATATATCTGTCTCTTTGGATTTCATTATTTAATACCTCTGCCATTCAAACTTCTCTATGCTGCAGAGACACTTATAAGCACACCAACAAAAGCTGATGGGGTCTCTGATTCTGTTGCCCTGAGCTAACCAACGAATAGTTCTGCAGTCAGAGAATGAACTCATGGTACTTACCACCTGTGTTTATTTCACATGTTTGTTGTGGCTGGATTGTGTGTGTGAGTGTGTATAGAGGATGGTAAAGTGACCCAGAAAACAACTTGGGTAATGCCCACCACAGGGTAAGAAAAAAATATTTGTCTGTGTTTGTTCCAGTCTGTCGGCCTGTCCTTAATTTATGAATGCTCTTGAGGAAGGATATAGACAAAAAAATCCCTAACATCAGCTATCCTTTTTTGAGCTCTACTGACATAAGAAATCAAAACTGGCACCACAGGAGATTGATGTTTGTGCCTGTGTCATTTGCTACCTGTATTATTTTTAAGTTTATCTTCATGTCACTGGGTGAAGGACAACGAGTGAAAAAAGAATATGGCCCCGTTGGAAAAAACTTGACCCTTAACATTGTTTGATCCCGTTCATCCTCTTGCTGTCTGCAAAGACAAAAATGGATGTACTCTTTTAGGACAAGAAGGAAGAAAAGCTGTCATTGCCGCCTCGTCTACACACTGTCAGACACAGCCATTTGAACCTGAGGCTGGGACATAAATCTCCACCCTCGGGCCAACCTTGACATTCTTTTCCCAGATGGTGCCTCCCCTGCTGTGGACTCTGCTCCATAGGGTCCTGGCATCTCAGATAGACCCATCCATCACAGGACAACCAGACTCTTATACTGGGAACAGAGGCCCGTATAGGGAGCACCTGCCCTTATGTTTTCACCTTGTGGCTAAAACAACCCCCAACCGTCCCAGGCGCCCCCCTTCCCCCGCTGCTTTCGTGAGAGGTTAGAGGTCATTTGAGGGTGTGAGACAACTTTGCATGTCCAGAGACACTCTTTTAATGTGACATTCACACTTAAGTCTGTGGTTGAATCTATTACAGCTCATATTACGGGCAGGTTAGAAGTTGAGATTTTATTAATGTTAACAGACGGCCACACAGGCTACAGAAGAAACTGAATGTTATAGATAATCACTGCTGGAGTCAAACTGACTGCATGCAAGGAGACAAAAAACACATTTGAAATAAAAATAAAAAAAAACCATGGAAAAGCAGATAACATTTAATTAAATATAAAGGAAAGCTGAAAAGTGCAGGTCATTTTTCTTTAGAAAGAAAAAGAATGCTATTTTCTTTCACTCCAAACAGCTTTTGCAACAAAAGAATCATACTCCTCCCACTTTTTGTCCATCTGTTTTATATATTATAGCCAAAAAACATCACTGATTTGATTGGACCCAAATGTGACGCTTGAGGCTCCTTCATACATCCAAAGTCTGACCCTCCCAACAAAGCTCCTTTTCCCTCTCCCCACTGGTCTTGTTCAAGGGGCTCCAAACCTAAATCTGTGTGTGTGTGTGTGTGCGACACAACGTCTTGGTCCTGCAGCGACAGTCTGTACAATGTTAAAGTCATCCAAAAACTTATGATATTAGTTGCAAATTCTCCTGAACGTTGGCATTGAAAATCTTTTAGTCTAAGTAGTAGATTCACATATAGACATTTTATACACTTTTTTACTGAAAGAACAAAACTGGAGCCAAATGGCAAAACTCTATACTTACACTCTCTATTTTGAGTACATAAATGTTTACACTCTATAGACACTCATCAAGCTACAACAAACAAGTGAAATAAACACAGGTGGTTAGTAGAATGACAAGAATCAGAAATCCAAACAGTTTTTTGATCTGTATTGACAAGAAGCTATATGCAAAAGGCTACATGGCTATATGCAGATCACTTTACCTGCTGAGCAAGGACCGCTGTAAACTTCTCAACCTGGTTGCCATCTTTGCGTTGTAGTGGAATTTGAGGGACCAGCCAACAAGCTGTTAACAGAATTATTGTGTGGGGAAAATTTCAAAAAGCTGCAAATGATCACAAGTAGTGGAGCAATAACGGTCAGATTTGTCATACCTCATGAGCTAAGCACTTGCTGTGTGTCGAAATATTGCAGAGTTGATTGCAAAGTCAGTGCTGCACCAAAACCCTCCTTAATGTTGCTTTGGTTGCTGGCAGATTGTTGCAGTTTCATGAAGTTTGCATGGAAGATACTCTGTGCAAACACTACTAGAGGTCGGAAAAGTTGAAAAAGTGCCACACAAACCAGAAATGAAGAAGATTCTCCTTCACAGTAAAAGCTGTGCCTCGGTACTACAGCCATCATGTTTGTCAGGGCACAACTTTTACTTTTAAGGTAAATGGACACTTTTTACAGTTTTAATATTGCTTGGGGAGTATTTAGCGAGTGTTTGGAAACAAATCTGCATGCTCCATCAGGTTTTTGCCATCCAATTGATCAGGGTATATACATTTTCCCCTAGCGACCTTTGCTTGCCAGGGAGTCGCCTACTGGGGTCTTTGCCTGGGGCTTGTACAATCACTTTCCCAGTGACTGCCATCAACCACTTGTCAACTGGTCAGGAAATACACATTTTTCTGGTGTTGCAAGATGGACGTGAACTGGACGTGAATCAATTTAAAACATAAAACAAGCCATCTACATCTTTTTCTCAAAGCTATAAAATGCCAGCCTCATGGTGGTGCTCAAGGAGTTTTGAGGATGACCTCACCTTTATGACTTTTATGAATCAGTGTAAACTAAATTTCTTTACCAAATGTTATGGCACGCCTTATGGACATTTCTGTTTATACTATTTTAGCCTGTAACTGGATTCCTGCTGCTCATAAACTGACTCTACCAGAGAAGGCGATTGGAGTCCTCATAAAAATCAATGCAAAGTGTGACATTTTCCTCTTAAATAACACAGAGTAACACTATCACATATTTTTGAATGGAGAATAGTGCTGCCATTTGTAAGTTGCCATGTCTACCGACTGAATCAAGTAAGAAAGTTTGCTCAATACTCCATGCAGCCCTGTGAAAACGCTCTTCTTAACATGAATGCACAAAGCAGTTGTAGTCTGTAGTTTCTGCAGTTCTGCAGCATGAACCCCATTTTCAACCTCTTGTTCCTGGCTCTGCTCAGCTATCCCACATCATGTCTGTATGAATTTTCATCAGGAGCAGGCACAGCAAGGCACTCTGGTGTATATCGTCCCGCACACTTGTCAAACATCTGAAAAGCATTGAAAGGATGTTCCACATGTTTCCGATAAAAACATGTGGTAAATATGGGTACAGAGTGCAGCTTACTTGTTCTGTGATTAATCCTGTATGTAAATAGCGTTGGTATCGTTTGTTAAGATTATAAATGTCTGTGGTCAAATCTCTGTATTAAAAATAAATACTAAGCGGTTCTCATTAATAATTAATCACGATGATTATCTTTTCTTTCGTCACCTATTAAATGCATTGAAGGTGGTAGAGAGAGTAAGAGGAACAAAAATGGATCACTTCCAGCCTGTAAATAAATCATAGAGCGTGCACTCAGTGTGACAATGTTTATATAATCTTTCAGCAGCACAGCATGGATGAGCTTATAGATTTTGTGGAAAAAATATATATAATAGATGCTGAACACATGTTAATTGTCTAAAGTCAGGGTCCCAGTGTGATTTATGATAGTGACAATGATAATGTCTATTTTCTTTGGCACAATGTTGATAAAGTCCAAACAAAATCTATGACAAAAACACATTCTCTCTGCTGGTTTGAGTTTATTAAAGCTCCTCGTAATCAGCAGGGTCAACAATTATAACCATTCTGCAGAAAAGGTTTTATCAAAGTCCCTCCCCAAAGATTATTATATACTAGTGCATCTAGAAACAAAAAGTGGATATCATGAAAAAGTTTTTATTTTCATACTTTAACGAAAAAAGGTACACTTTCACATGCTCTATATAAATGTGAAGTGAAATATTTAAAGCCTTGGTTTTTGTTGTACTAGCTTTTAAAAATCAGAAACAGGAGTTTGAGTTAAATATTATTTAAACAGTATAAATATTGTGTGTCTCTCAGTCTAGTTCAGTACACACAACTGCAGCATGGGGAAGACTGCTGACTTGACAGTTGGACAGACGACCGTCATTGACATCCACCACAAGGAGGGAAAGCCACAGAAGGTCATCGCTGAAAGGTCTGGCTGTTTGGAGAGTCATGTTAATGGAATTCTCTCTGTAAGGAAAAGCGTGGTAGGAAAAGGACAAACTTCACACGCAGTGCATCAAGACGGCTTCAGAAAAGGGGGGTAACGCTGTCACATCACAAATAGCATAACAAAGCCACTCCTACAGCAGATACAACAGCAGGAGCATCCTAGCTTGGCTATGGAGAATAAAAGTGGACTAGTGGTCACTGGTCCAAAGGTTTCAGATGAAGGTAAATGTTGAATGGTAAAGGCTGCGACCAAAGAAATCCGGGCGCCAATAGCATGCTGTCCCACGAGCTGGTCACACATAATCTCTGTGCCACCTCACACCGATGAAGTAGTTCAAGGTAAAGGAGGATAAAAGTGAACTTAGTTTTATAATGATTGATGTTTCTGCAATGTAGATATTTTTTTGATTGGTCTGTGAAATACTCTGAAATAAACTTTGTTAGTAGCTTTAAATTAGGAGGAAATTAAGAGGCTTTGGGGTTAGGCAAAACAACAGTATTTATTCATTCAATATCTCCGTTTCATGTGATATCCCGACTGTGGCAAACTGGAGAGGACTGTCACAACTGATGGAAAAAAACACAGATAGACAACAGACCTTTAGATAAACTGTATCATCGTGCCATGTATTATGGCCGACCGAACACCCTCTTTATTCTGATTTTGACGTAATGCTCTCAGGATGATGTTACGGATGCCTCTCGGTAGTAAACGCATGTATTAGGGATCATTTGTGCCAAATGCAAGTAATGGATATAGTATATACAAAAGTTTACATTTGTATATTCTAAAATTACTTTTTCACAAGATGTACTAGTATCAGCAGGTGAACTAGCATTACACATTTTTTTTCTTTAAATCCAATGTGTATGGCTAAAGAAATAAACTGAAAAAGTATCAGAACCCTATAATTACATTGAACTGGTCCCTGCTCAAACTTCCTGATTAGCTAAACACAAACACAAACATATGTGTGAGGTCAAACACACAAATATGCCTCGCAGTATATAGTGTCCTATACACTTTCACCTTGCCCATTAAATGATGATTGTTTTGCCAAAAGGAGAGAAAAAAAAACAAACGGTCATCAACACATTTAATGATGAGTACGTAAACAGTTTAATTATAACCTCAGCTGTATTCCTGAGATTGCTCCTCTACTTGAAAACTGTTTCTTAGCCACGTTGAAGTAACCTAAATTCCTTCAGTGCATCATAGGGCCTCCAGCCCCCTGTGATATGAGCCAGAAACCACAATGCAAAACTTGTTTAGAGGCCAGCATATATCTCAACAGAATGCAAATAGAGATAAATATGAAATCCAATCCAGGAGGTGAACACAGCTGGGTTTTATTTGTCAGTACCTCTTCTTCCAGTTGATCAGGCCGAACAAGCGGTTTTTTTTCTTCTTTTCTTCCTTTTCAGTAGGAAAACCTGGTTCAGGAGGAAGGTATTAGCTAACCCAATCTGAAAATAGAGGATCTCATATAAGCTCATAGTCTTATATAAGTTGCCTCGTGCTGGTAGTGGTGGGTATACATTTGTCAAAATATACAAACAAGAAAAAAAAAACCCCACATAATAAAAAACAAAGAGCTTTGTCTTTGGTCCCGAGCTCAAATAAAATTAACCGCACAAAAAGTTTCCTACCCAAAACACAGCTCAAGTTTCTTAGAATCACGTATCCAGAGGAGCGCATCAGAATTAGGAACATTTTATGCCACCGTTAAATCATCTTGTAATGAGCAATAAAATGTACTGTGCTTTGCCTTCAGTCTCACCCAACATACACAATAAACAGACTTTTCTCTTTGTGCACACCAGGAAACATGTCTGTTTCTGTAGCTATTGGCAATAGCTATAATGTATAATATATATATATAATTACCACCGTTGTTCAGGGAGCTATGCTCCTGGATCCCGAGACCTAAACATCCACCGTTCAAAATGTGTCAAACGGTGTGACAGGACAAGGCGATCGGCTCTTTGATGGCAAAACTGTTTATTGTTGCTCTCGGTGACTATACTTCAAGATGTGCTAAATGTTTGTTGTGAAGGAGTGAGCTCAGATGTGTACATAAGAAAAGTGTCTGAAGTGGTTTTGGAGTAGAAGAGAGGAGGAGGTTTTAGAGGCAGCTGTGGCTCTCGCTTTGTTTAAAACAGACTTCCTTCGTTTCCAGACCTCTCAATGGCCGAATCGTTGGAATTTTCAAATAGATCTAGTACTGCGCTTAATGACGCACAGCAGGAAGAACTCCAGAAGAATCTAATGGCTGTAAAACATATGGCTCTTAAATCAGCCTATAGCAAGTCTTCAATTAACATGTCAAAAGCTGACTTACTTGCCTGCCTAACTGCTACTTCAGCTTCTATGGGTTATGGTATAACAAAGTCTCCTATCAAACATAAAACAATAGCTTATTACACAGAGTGAGTCTGGCCTTTGAAGTGAAACAGAATGAGACTATCATTGCGTCAGAATCGATTTGACTTTCAGGCCTTCAGTTCAGTGAGACGATGTCCCATTTTCTACATTTTATAAATTCTTGCTGTCATAACTATTGGCTGTGAAGATAGCAGTGGACAGGACTTATTATCACTGTCTTTTGCTGCTGAACATTACCATGAATAAGTGACACAGGTTGGCTGTAGCTCAGGGGATAGAGCAGGGCATGCCAAAAATCCTTGGGCAAGATACTAACCCCAAGTTGCTCTCTCCTAACATATCCATCGTTAGATGGAAAGTACTTAATTAGAAAAAAATGCTTGCATGAATGTGTGAATGAGGAAAGTTGTGTAAAGCGCCTCGAGTGCTCAGATAGAGTAGAAAAGTGCTATATAAGAACCAGTCCACGTCGTAGTGATGTAAGCCTACTGAAACTCAGAGTGTTACCAGACCGCACAGAGACTAGATAACAATAATAGCAGATAACATGATAAAAATAGACTTTGGCGTATGCTTATTGGAATGCTTTAGCGAGCTAGTTAAAACGAGTAGATTTGTCTTTCGCATGCTGGATGCCAAACTTATAGCCTGCAGTTTGTGAGATATTTCTGATTTTTAGATTACCTTTTCAGCAAGATGCCCGACATTGTAACACACAAACA
>VOQK01019145.1:112645-132422 GCA_015052645.1 Benitochromis conjunctus
AAACAAACAAGACAAATGTTTTTATTACAAATGATTTACTTACAAATGTTTTAATATTTAGATTATACATTTCTCTGACAATTATACATAAAGTGCTGTTTATTAACAGGGTGGCCATAGTTTACAGACAGCACACACAGAAACAATCATGAATATATATCATGAGAAAATTACAAAAATCTGGAACTGGTTTATGAATAGAGAGAGCAGAAACAGTATAATCGTCTGCTTTATGTGTGTACAAACTCTGTATCAGTGAAGAATTCCTGAACTGTATTTTGGTTTTGAGAGATAGCTGCACTCGCATAGCCTTTCTTTTAGCTAGAAAAGTATTAAAGTAATGTTAAATGAAGCCTTAGATTGAAGGAATAAGATTTATTCTGTTTCTCAATAGGATTTATTGAGAGATTATATGATAAAGGGAGGAAAAAAGGCCTGGATTCAAAATACAATTTTTTATTATTCCAGGAAGCAGCTAACATAGCTAACCACAGAAAAATATTGCCTTTCTTTGGTTATTAAATTTAAATCAACCATGAAAAAGTTTTCATTTAGAAGCTGCAACCAACTGCAATAACAAAGTGTTTCATTTTCTGCTCATATACATGTTTACAATAAAACATTCGGTAATTAATTGCTGACTAGAACATATGCTCTTTTTCAGATGTGTACATAACAAGAATATAATGCAAGACAGGCTTCAGTTCCGAGTTTTCCAGATATTAATTTAGTATTATTACTGAAGTGAGTTATGATGTTGCCCGGAATGCAAACCACTACAATAACTTCAATAGGATATTATTGCTTTCTATCACCCCTTAAAACCACACAAGTGGACAATGAGGCTATTATGAAAGTGATACCAGGAATAAATGTGAATATCAGTAAAATCACAACCAAACTGTGCAGTGTCTCCAAAAAAATCTTCAAAAGGTGAATCGCAAATGGAAGCGATGCCACTTAAAGTTTATGTCTATACCTGTATTTCTGCCTCTAAAAGGCTTGCAGTGAGGGGTCCTGATTCAAGTCTGATCCCCCCAACTCCAGTGTCTGAGACAACTGGTGAGGCACTGGGGGTCCTAATAGTGAGAGAAGACAGTGATGGGGAGAAATTAGGTGTCATAGCTGAAGGGGTAAGTCCAGTGTTCCTGGCTAAGGGGGAATAAGCATATTTCCGGTAAGAGGGTCGTCTGCCGAGGCTTGGCACACGCCCCGGCTTTCGTGGAGGAACAGTCCTTATGCCCGGCTGTGCTACTCCTGTTATAAGAGGTGGTGGGTACATGAGACAACTCGATTCTGCTGCTAAGTCCTCATGGCCACCTTGAAGTTCCTCATCAGGGAGCATCCCAATATCAGTAAATACAGAGGCCAGAGTCTGGAAACGGGGTTCCCAGTCCAAAAGGTAGTCCCAGCAGTAGCTACCTTGCAACTCCTCATCTAGAAACACCAGTGAGGAGAGAGAATCTGTAGAGGCCTGGGCTTCAGAAAGGGGGGCAAACCCTTTCATCCTCATGTTCTCCTTTAAATCTCTCATCCTGAGTATTCCAGGAAGTAGTCCCTCGCCTCCTCCCTCCTCTTTGAAGTGGTGGAGACTTTCTGTGCTGGCTATCCCTGAGACTAAACATTTATTGACTGATAAAATGTGCTCTGGCTCTACATCGATAGAACTGCAAGAGATATTATCTCCTGGTAAGGCAGAGTCTGGGATCTCTGTGGACTTCTGGGCAGATTGGTTTCTTTTACGGCAGGGGTACTCGTTGATCCACTTGATCTCCTGGTCCTCAGCTGTCTCGCCTTCCGCTGAACCGCGGCCACTTGAGTCTGATGGATTGTATGGGTTTGAGATGTCCATTTTAGTCACCATGATGCTTGGGCGTGTAATGTCATGCAAAGACATGGAACTTTGTGTTTGGTTATTAGATCTCGTGAGCGAGCTTGTGCCACGGTTCAAGTGCGCAGCAACGGCAACAGCCTTTCTGATGGCTGCCTCTTTGATCTTACATCTGAGAACCAAGCTCACAAAAATGATAAGGAGAAATAGAAACATGATTAATGAAACAGTCAAACTAAGCATATGAGTATCCAGGGGGACTCCAGTTAGTGCTTCAGCTGAACTAGAGATATTGACAAAAACCAGGCAGGTTGTAGTCCTGGAGCCTAATCTGGGACTAGCTGCAGAAACAACCAGTTCTACCATGTCCTCACTGGCATGGCTGCCTGCCCTACGATACACAGGACCAGAGACAAAGATAGCCCCAATTGTTCTGTTAATGGAGAAAAAAGGTGACGAATTCACAAGTGAGTACTCCACCACCCCGTCCACACCTCCATCATGGTCCATTGCCATCACGTAACCGACTGCATCACCAGGCTTGACGTTTTCTGGCAACAGAAAGTGATACTGCTTCTGGGTAAAGACTGGACTAAATTCATCCACTCCCTTGATATTCACTTGGACTCTCACTGTAGCAGCTTTGTCACCTTTATCTCTGGCTTCCACTATAAAACAGTACTCACTTTCACGTTCGTAGTCAAAGGTTTGTCTGGTGTGAATGTCACCTGTCAGGGGATCGATAGCAAAGGCCTCCTTCCTCTCTGGGTTACCACTGCCATAGTTCATGAAGCAGGAGGACATAATAGAGTAGGTGAGCTGCCCATAAGGGCCTAAGTCATTGTCAACAGCGTGGACTGAACATACGTGGCTAAATGCAGGGAGGTTCTCCAGCACAGAACAGTTAACTGTAGGAAACATGAAATATGGGGTATTGTCATTCTCATCCAACACTGTAATGAAGACAATTGTAAATGCTACTTTATGGTTTTCAGATGATTTGCCACCATCAAAAGCTCTGATAGTGAGGATGTATTTTGAGTCTTTTTCGTAGTCGAGAGAGTTGTTGACTACTAAGAGGCCAGACTGAGGATCAAGCTTAAGGTGACCTTTACTGTTCCCAGAAATTATATCATACCGCACCAGGCCATTGGTTCCGAGGTCGGGATCATGGGCACTGACCTGGACCAGTTTGGTACCTAACTGGCTGTTTTCACTTACTTGTGCGTGGTACTCTGTGCTGGAAAACACAGGGGCATTGTCATTGCAGTCTGTTACAGTCACCATGACGACGGCAGAGCTGTTCAGTGGAGGTATTCCTCGATCAGAGACACTCACTGTTAGTGCATAGCTCTCAGTAGTTTCACGGTCTAAAGCGTTGCAAAGAACAAGCTTTCCAACATTTTTAATCTGATTCTCAAACTGAACCATTTTTACTTCCAGACAGAATCGTTTCTCCTCATTTCCCCTGGTGATGGTATAGTCCAAATGGGTATTTTCAGGGCTCCAGTCTTGGTCCTCTGCAGAAAGAGTCAGCAGGGTAGTGTCAATAGGCGTGTCCTCCGGGACGGTGAGTGTGTATATGTCCTGGTAAAACAAAGGTTCGTGGTCGTTGGTGTCCAAAATCAGCACGTCTATGGAGGTGACAGTGGAGTGCACAGGATCTCCTCCATCTCTTGCTTCAACCAGAAGGTGCATCAGGTTGCTGTTTGTGATGGCCTTTAAGGGCTTGTTAGTAAAAATAGATCCTGCAAAATAAAATATATTCCCATGAGTTAATGAATTTCTTTAAAGGACTTCCAGTTGATATTTTTGAATTGATAATGGTTCTAACATTTTAATGTGTAATGTAAAAGTTGTTCATGACTGCTACTTATGGCAGTAACAGTCATGAACAGGACTGTTAGCATATAATCATAGGCTCAAAATAAAGCCTAAATAACATAAAGCTTAAAGGCTTTATTTACATAACAGTGAATATTCTTCCAAAAAGTAATAATTAATACATGACCATACTTGTTTTTCAAGAAGCAGATATAACTTCCTCACAAAAATGTCAAATATTACTAAACTCTAAGTTTATAGTTGCTAATAGCTTAGTGCTTTGGTTTTGGTTTAGTTTAGCCTGCAGTCTTCCCAGCTGTTATTGTCTATGACAGAAATAAATTACTGCAGCTAATAATGAGTTTTAATATAGATTTTGGCAAGCACGGGAAAAAAGATAAAACTCAAAATGCTGTGGATCCAAATGCCTGAAACCACATGTAAAAACTGTAGTGTTTTCATGATAACCAACTCTGGAAATAATCTGATATTTTGACAACATTTAAAACAGAACATAGTGAAACAAGAGCACTCTGAGAGCGCATCTCCACCGAAGGCCAGGGGCTAAACTAAAACTTTGATGTTTTTATTACAACATCCTGACGTCAGCCTGCTTTCATTACAATATGACGACATCAGCCTGTTATGGCGTCTTTGTGACATCATTGGGCGTTATATTGAAAACCTAAAAAGTATGTTGCACAGCTCTCTCCCGCGATCCATAAAAAATTGTGGGTAAAATAAAGTTTTACTGACTTTAGTGTGACCACAAGTTCAAACTGTTTTTGGTATCTACTGATTACATACCCCCTCCTCTTGGGGGGATAAAAATAGAATATTTGCATTAAGCATGATCTGTTAGACAAAAAGTAATCAGAAGATCAATACACCAAGCCTGATGGACTGAAAAATTCATCACAGATAAAGAAATAGCTAAATCAAGAATACAAATCTGCAGGCAAAGCACCCATAATGATTTCTAAACAAACTGTTCTTCTCTCAGCTTATGGTAGCAACCGAAATGTGTATACAAGAAAACAAAGACTAGAGATAATGACTCTGCCATGGAAGAAAGATTCACAACGCCACATGGTGGTGGGAACTTTCAAGGGTTCTTTGGCTATTCTGCAGTTGGTCATTTTCACTGCATGGACCTGACCCAGGAGGAGCAGCACTTCGTTCTTTAGCCAGATGCTCCATTTTTCTTTGTGAAGATGAATTAATACGGTTAATGCAGCAGAATAATGATCCCGATGCACACTGGAAATTTAACGAAGCACTCGGAGACTAAGAAAGGCAAACAATCCTGACATGAAAAGAAGTTCTTTTTGAACATTGTTAGATCATGCTGGAATAATATATCAACAACTTAAAGGGGATGCACCAAATGCAAATAAATTCATGGTTATATGGTCATTTATACCAAAATATTCTTCACTGAATTCAAAGACCTGACCTTGGTTTAAGAAAGATACAGCCGGAAGATTTGCTTCTCTTAAGGTCAGTGTATTGTAACAATCTAACAATTTATTAAGGGTTAAATCAAAACTGCCGTGGTCATTAGACACAGCATTGCAACATTATTTCCATGTGCTGACTGGAAGGGCAATTTTCTTGGTGAATTGCAACACAGTGTCTGTTCATCAAATTTATTATTCCACTTCAGTGCCACTTAAGGTTTTCTACAGGACGATTGCATTCACTCTGAGGCTCTACTCTAACAGAGACACAACGTACCATAGAAAACACCATACTCGGCAACATTGCTGCAAATTTCCATTAGTGCTTCTCACCACAAAACAGGGCAAATGCATTTCTCTGATATTAAATTTGGGTTTCAAACCTGGTAAAAGCCCATAAATTACTCTTGAGTGAAAGAGAACTGGCCAGAACTGAGGGGAGCTGGTTTGGTTTCAGCTATGTAGGATTTATCTCCTTTCTTGGGTTTAGGGATTCTTAAAAGGGAGATAATAACACAGGCATGGCTCATCCAAAGCACTCTATCTCACTGACTTCTAAATTGGCTTTTTTTCTCTCTTGTCCAAGAACCTCATTAACACAAGAGTTCAAAAATATATTTCCACATTGCTAAAATGCTACTGGCAGAAGAAAAAGTCTAAGTATAATTTCCTGCTGTATCCTGAGCTGCTCCCAATCAGGTTTTCTGTGTGCCGTTGGTTACGGCATGCATGACTTTAACTGTGCAAGAAAAGATACCTTCAATGTAGAGAGCAACTCCTGGATATAGAAATCATACCACCAGACAGTCATAACTTTTGATATCAGTAGAGTATGAAGTAATAGTAACTCTGGTATATGTAGACACTGTATGTGCTGTATACATGTGCGCATATAGTATACAGTAATCTTTGTCTCTCAGTGTTCATACATCACGTATGGGAGCTATTTCCCTTTTTCATAGGTTGTATAGTTCCTTACCATCCTCTGGCTGGATGTAAAAGCCTTGCAGCGGAGATGAAAGCAGTCTGTAGCTGATCTTGCCATTGAGTTCAGAATCTCTGTCGGTAGCTGTCACCGACATGACAAACGTGTCTGCTGAGACCAGCTCTGACAACTCCACCTCCAAGAGTAAAACAAAGAACAAGTCACATCTGCAGAAAGATTTCTGGATCTACTCAAAAATGTAATGGGTTTTTAACTCTTCACAAATTCCACCTATTTTTCTAACTTTTCTAATCAGGCCACGTGCTTTTTTTTGCATAATTTTACTGACAAACAGAAAAAAGAGGGAGGAAGAGCTTTGGAGTTTTTAGAAACATGATCCAATCCAAACTTTAATCAGTGTATATGTATATATATGATTAAAGTTTGATAAATAAATAAAGAGGGGCATAATTAAGATTTTGAATGCTTTCAATCATCTGACTGAAAAATCTTGTATCTGCACCTGGTAGGAATCCTGGGTGAACACTGGAGCGTTGTCATTGACATCAAGCACTTGAACTTTAACCTCTCCGTTGGTCTGGTGAATTGAGTCAGACGCCCAGACTGTCAGGGTGTACTCTGTCTGCTCCTCGTAGTCCAGGGCTCGAGTCAGGGTAATGACGCCAGTATAGCGGTCGATAGCAAAGGGAATATTGGTGCTGCTGTTATCTGCGAAGCTGTAGGTGATAGTCGAGCTCAGGTCAACATCATTTGCAGTCACCTGGGTCACCATGTAACCTGCTGGCAGATCTAGGCAGAGAATAGCAGATTGTAGTTTTAACTACAGTGAACTTGGATTTAAATCTTGTCTTACAAAAACTGCAAGTGTTGATGTACTGAAGAGATTCTGCCATTCAAAGAAATGGAAGGGCAGTGCATTGACAGAAGTTCGGCTTACTTTCAGTTATAACTACAGGCTCCATGGGGGGAATGGCAGGGCTGTTGTCATTGACGTCTACCACTTGGACCCTAACGGTGGCGGTGCTGCTCAGTGGAGGATTCCCCCTGTCTGCTGCCTGTAGAACCAGTCTGTAATATAGATAGGTAGAAAATTAGCAAATAACACAACTGAGTTTTAGTCATATTCTTAAATCCATTTTAGCTGAGCAGGTCTGTTGACTCAGAGTATTACAGAGTTTCTTGGTTACACCCATAATCACAAAGGTATAATCCTTTTTTATTGCAACCTTTTTTGTCTTGTAAGGATGTTTTTTTATCTGGAGTTAAAGTTAGTCAACTCTCATTCCTTTCTGCCTTTACTCTCAGTTATAACTACAGGCTCCATGGGTGGCTAATTCAGAAAAATTAAGATGTCTTGTCCCCTTCTTATAAGAGAGACAAATCAGTACTTAGTAGAAAACCCTGCTGCTCGCTTGAATCCTGAAAATCTTCACCCGTAGTTATGGTAGAAAAAAGTACATCCTCTTTCAGTCTCAAGATCAGATAAATACAACCTCAGATGAACAACAACACAAACATATTACACCATATCATTATTTATTTATCAAAACTAAACCGAACAGTGTGTGAAAAACCTAAGTACGTGCCATCATTCAGTAGCTTATGGCGCCACCTTTGGCAGCAATAACCTGAAGTAATCGTTTTTGTATGACTATCAGCCTCTCACATGTTAGCGAGCGGAAATCTCACTAACATGTGCTCTAATCTGGCACATTCTGCTTTACAGTGTTGCTTCAGTTTATTGAGGTTTGAGGTAATTTGTTTATGCACAGCTCTCTTAAGGTCCTGCCACAGCATTTCTATCAGGATGAGGTCTGCTGCTGTGCTTGGGATCTATTTCCTGTTACATGACCCAATTTCAAACTTCACCTGTCAGGCAGATGGCCTCATATTTGAGTCTAGATTACTCGGTATACAAGTATCTGACTACGAGGTGTCCAGGTCCTGTGACTGCAAAACAAGCACAAATCATCATCCCTCCACCACCATGCTCGACTGTTTGTGCTAATATGCTGCATTTGGTTTTCACCTAACAAGACATTTGATCTTATCTGTCCAGCAGACATTGTTCCAGAAGTCTTGCAGCTCAGGAGGCAAAGTGGGTGTAATATGTCCCGTTTTGTGATTCATCTGAGGTTGTATTTATCCGATCTTAGGACCTGCTAAGGATCAGATAATTTTTTATTATACTCTGATATGTGAAAGCTTAGAAATGAAAGATGGTGTATCTTCTTTTCACCAGGACTAAAATGCCACCAAAATAATTGTTGTGTTATCCCAGTTAAAATGCTTTTACATTTACAAAGAAGTGAAGTAGAAGAAACATGCCACTGTAGTTGATCAACTTTATGTGTGCAATAAAGGTTTACTTAATATTTTTTATTGAGCGGTTTGAGCATACTTGTATGATGGAGTGATCTCGCGGTCCAGTAAAACATTGGTCGCAAGGATTCCTCGTACAGAGTCCAAAATGAAAGCTCCATTAAGGTTACCGGAGAGAATCGAGTATTCAATCTGCCCGTTCATACCGCTGTCAGCATCGGAGGCAAAGACCTGTTCAAAATATGAGAAGCGGTCTGTATTACAGGGATCACTTCATGCATCTCACATCAAAGAGGGCTTTAATACTGAAGGTTTACCTGCATAATGTAGGTATTGTGCACTTGGCCCTCCCAGACAGCTGTTCTGTAGCTGCTGTGTTCAAACTGTGGTGCGTTGTCATTGATGTCCTCCAGGGTGATGGAGACCCTGCAGTGAGCTGTCTGCAGCCCACTGTCAGCCAGCACCACCAGCTGGATGTTGCGGCTCACCTCAAAGTCCAGAGAGTTATCTTTCTGCACTCGGATTTCACCTACATAAGAGGGTAACATAAAGGTAAAAGCGGCACTCAAAAGGAAGTACAGCTCAGTTAATATCAAGCCAATTAAGTTTATTTTTTAAAAATACAAATCATAAAAATCATGATCTTAATTGACATTTTACTTCACGCCCTCTTTGATCAGGGCCTTTTCCTCTTTGGCCTCTTTTCACCACATAATAGAAAAGTCATGGTAAAGTAGTGGAAAGAAAAACACAACTTTTAATCTGACAACAAAGGTGTCGACAGAAGTACTTTTAGGTTCAAGTTTTTGTGGTGAATGTTCAGTCCAACATCAGTATGAGATTGTGTATTTGAGTTGGTTTGTCTGCACGGTTACTTTATGTAGACATGAGTCAAAAAAAGGAATTTGGGGGAAAATGTGATAAAATCATACATGGTTTTGAAATACTCACGTATTAAAAAAACACAGAAGGACCAGAAAAGCTGATTGTTTGTTTTGAAAAGGGGTAATTTACGGATAGTATAAAAACAAAAAAAACAAAAAACTAACAGGAGATCTAAATGATGGAATTAGACGGTTTTGTTGGTTAAAAAGTTGCATTTAGAAACTAACACTAACATGTTAATTACCTGTGTGACGGTTAATAGAGAAAACCTGGTTCTCGTTGCCAATAAATATGGTGTATGTTATTCTCTGTCTGCTGCTGCTTGGGTCGTTGGCCTCCACCTTTGCAATCCAAGTGCCTTTAGAAGAAAAAGATGAAAACAATGAGGTTTTCAGTGGTATCAGTGAAAACAAGAGGAACAGAGGTGATAACACGTACCAGCTCTGCTGTTCTCCTTGACACTGGCGTTGTACACTTTGCTTGTGAACTGCAGTCCTGCATGTTCTCCCTTCAGATGGATAAAAACCAGGCAGGTAGAGGTCAGAGCAGGATGTCCTCTGTCTGAAACGACAACTTGCAGCTTCCTCCCAGAGAAACCTGCTCTCACTCGTCTTCTCAGCGAAATCTCTCCCGTCTCAGTGTTGATGTCAAACAGATTCTCCTCATCTGATAATGCATAATGTATTGTCCCATTCTCACCCTGATCCCCATCTGTTGCTGTCACTGTGGTAACTATCTGGTTCGGCAGCGTCCTCATGGAAACCCATGCGTTGAAGGGAGTCTGCTCACAGACCGGCATGTTGTCATTCACGTCCTCCACCTGTATGGTGACCGACGCCAAAGAGCTCAGCGGTCCCTGAGTGCAGCCATCGGTAGCGACAGCTCTGAGGCTGTACTGAGCTCTGCTCTCTCGGTCCAGAGACCTGGTGGTGCGGATCGCTCCCGTGAAGGCGTCGATTAAAAAGGCCCCTTGGCTGTTATCATCTGTCAGGGTGTAGGTCACGTCCCCGTTAGACCCTTCGTCGGGATCCAACGCACTTACACGCAGGACCTCAGCCCCTGCGGGGAGGCCCTCGCTGATGGAGGCATGATAGCTCTTGCGGGTAAAGGAGGGGATGTTATCGTTCTGGTCCAGCAGCACCAGATGGAGCTGGGTGAAGGAGCTGAGTGGAGTGGGGCCATAGTCACGGGCCTGGATGGTGAGTGTGTAATTCTGCGTTTCCTCCCGGTCAAGGACTTGTGTGGTGCTAATGGCTCCGCTGTGACTGTTGATGATGAACCGACCTCTGTAGTCCTCACCTGGAGACAATCAGAGATGACATCAGTGGAAAGGAAATAAAGGATAATTCCACTTTACCTTTGGCCACTCGGCTCAACAATGCACATAGAAAAATAACTTTTGATGTCTTGAAAGCAAGCAGTCAGACATTCATCAATTTTGAATTGTGCTTGCTTAGTTTTTTTGAAGGTCAGACCAAACGTATGCTGCTAATAATCTCTCCATGCAGAAAAATTACATACACATAATTACCTAGCTCATTAGATAAGTTGTGCTTGTCTCCTCACTACAGACAATTTGTGCAAGTCTTTAACTCTTAAATAAATGATATGCTCTAAAATACTGGACCACCCACACGTTACACACTTACAGGAGCTGCTCAGAGTGCATCAGCACTCGACTACCCTGCTCTGTAACTTTACCTGAGCTGCCACTTTATGGGAGTTGCAACGATGGCATCATTACAGTACCAGCCTTGAATCCAGTGAGCTCTTTAGAATGAGCCATTCTGTACAACTCGAATGACAGCATGAACTACAGGTAAAAAGTTTCAAATTGCTTGAAATATAGAACAAGGTCTGAGTTCATTACCAAGTATGGAGTAGTGAATGGTGCCATTTTCTCCATGATCTGGATCAGAGGCCTGGGCGGTGTGGATGACCCCAGGAAGAAGGTTTTCCGGGAGGCTGATGCGGAAGGATGATTGCATGAACTCTGGGGGGTTGTCGTTGTCATCCAGCACAGAGCACATCACCGTTGTCGTACTCGAAAGCGGCCGTGCGCTGCTGTCACGAGCCTGGACTGGAGATAAGAACAGAAAGGAAACGACACCAAGGCTTACTTACCAGTTTTTTTCTTTACTGAAATATTCAAATGCTTGACACCCACACCATTTATAATAAGTACTGATATTTTAAACAACAGGCACCTAATACTGTTAGCATTCTTTAGATCCTTTTTTCTATTTTTCTTTGGCATTTTTTAAATAGCATCCCAATAGCACCAAATGCAACGCGTCTCAGATATGCCACAGGCTGTTATTTTAATAACTCATTCAACACTAGCGTATATTTTTAAAAAGACATACTGTACACATTATATGCAACAAATTCTTTCTTACAACACAGCAATGAGGCGATTATTGGCTCTGTGTCCGGACACTGTGTGGCCAGATTGGATGTTTAATAGCAGTAAAAACTCCAAAAACTTAAAAAACTAATCAGTCAACAGAAAGTAATGAAACACAGCTTTTAACACACGCTGACAAGAACTTTTTTATTTCCTTCCAATTCATTTACAGCCAGAGAAAACATATTTCAGTGTTTCCCAATAAGCCCTGTGAGATTCTGGCATGGCTCCTAAATATTCAGGCCTTCCTGTTATTATATTAAATTATTGGGACTTTATTTTTAATCATACTGGCAACTGTACAAATATTATGGTAAAACATCTGAAAGCATTTTTAATCACCAAACGCTGGTGAATCTGTTGGATTTAATTGCTGCATGCACCCATGTGAGAGCAAACGCAAACTCTTGAAAAGACAGAAGGGTGCAGTCAGAAGAGGTTAGATATACTGTAGCTCAGGCCCTTTAAAAGTCTTCTGTTTCCTTAACATAAATCAATCTGCCGAATAACGTTGCCTTAACGGAGAAGGTCGACCTTAAATTCTTTATGGCTTTGTCGGTGAAGTGTGACAAAGGAGAAGGTACAGAATGAAAATTATTTGTATAACCCTTCAGATGGAGACTCTCACCCAATTATTGATGTAAGTGTGAGGCTAAACAAGCAAAGTTGTAATATGAAAAGAATCAAATTTCTGTGTTTTTATAGCTGTTGTCCCATTAGTTGGGATGTTTTTAAAACCAGTTTTCCTCAAGACATCTTGATCATAACCATTAGTGATGCAATAACAGAGCAGGTCAACACAAACATCACTTCCATGCAGACTACCTCATCAGCAGATTGTATCTTCTGCCTCGCAGGCTGTAATCGAACAGTTTCAGAAATTTGCACTGACTTTAAGTACTGTGCAAAAGTCTTGAGCCACCCCTTATTTTTTTTATAATTTGTGTCTTGAGCAATAATTCTCCAGGTCTTTCGGGAGGTTTTTCAAAGTCTTTTGCTGAACATTGACTGCTTTTTCACCCATTTTCAGTTTCATTTTCCCTTTGCTTCTAGCACCCTGCCACAAAAACACATCCCATCCTTAGTTAAATCCACAAAAAATTACCAAACATAACACATTTGACAGGAATAGCAATGTATTTTTGCACCAACAAGGTGATACTCAAAGACCTATTGGCTGAAAACTTAGCAAATCTCAGCATAGTGTGCACCACGTTCTTAAAAAATTTAGGAAACTGGATAAGAGGAGGACAAAAGAAGAAATGGCAAAAGTAAGAAACTATCTATAGGAGATGAACAGTATCTAAAAGTCATGTCCTTAACAAATAGGGAAAAAAATCCAGCAAAGACCAGACATAGCACCAGAGATGTGGTTGTGCCTTCAGTTGATCCATCGACTGTTCACTAAAACTTCATCAGATATGCTCTTAGTAGCTTTCAAGAAGCCATTCTTAAAGAATGGAAACAGGAGAAACGGTTGAAGTATCCCAAGTTACACAAGAACTAGAATGAAAATCAGCAGCAACATGTCTTATGCGGTGATATGAAAATGAGTTTGAAATCTTTGGTTCAAAGCATCTCAATATGTGGGGAGGAAGTCGGAACAGAGATCCAACAGCGAGTGCCTACAGCCATCTGCAAAACACGGTGGAGCCTCAGTCATGGTCTGCAGCTACATTTCAACCAGTGGTGTTGAGGATCTTGTCAAAATTGATGGAATTATGGATGTAGAAATGCACCGTCAGATTTTGTTCAACTATGCAATGCTATCTGAAAAGCATCTGATTGGCAGCAGCTTCAGTTTTAAGCTTGACCATGATTCCAAACAGACTGCCAGTGCAGTAAACACACAATTAAACACCATCGGTCTTGGACTGGCTTCCCCAGAGCCTGGACCTCAACATTACAGTGTGGTATCATCTTGACAGAGAACAGAACAAAACACAGCCACCCAAAGAAGAGCTTTAAATGTCCTTCAAGAAGCCTGGAGAACTATTCCTGAAGACTACTTCAGAAGAAAGCTTGTCTTGTTTACACGTTTCAACAAATCACTCCACCTATTTCCCAAGACTTTTGCACAACACTGTATGATTGACTAGAGTGTTTGCCACTACACTTGACAAACACAAGATTTCCTTTTACCACTGTTGTTGCATTAGATTGCTCTGATTTATCACAGCAAAGCAAACATATTGGTGATCAGTCAATTACTTAGTTGCTGAGCATAATTCTGATGTCTTGAGTCTTACAACTCTTGAAGTCATTAAAAATGTGACTTTTACTGCACTGTGTTGCACAAATGCCAATTTTCCATTGAGCTTATTAACCCTCAAGTTATAATTAAACGTCCTAATTTTTGTCAAGAGATACGTGCTCTATTTCTGGCTTTCATTGTGGAAAACCGTTACTTCAAATGTTATTGCTCAGGACTAACAGATGTTTGTTTATGTGTCCTACCTCTGAGAGTAAAATGCTGCTGCTGCTCTCTGTCCAGGTAGGAGGTGGTAGTAATCAGGCCGGTGTACGGGTTGATGCTGAAGAGCTCGTAGCCGGGACCCGGCAGCAGACTGTACCACACCACGGCGTTCTCCTCTGAGGAAATGAACACAGGAGGCTAATGTAAATGCTGTCACAGACCTCAAAACAAAAAGGAAAATTAAGGTTAATAGAAAAAACAACAACTAAGATCATTATATATCAGATGATGCTCTATAATTACAGAAATCAAGCAATTTTCATTACAGATATGCTCCCCTACAAACGATACATGCTAGTTTCTCCATTTAAAACACATTTCCAATTTCAAGTACATATAAATAGCTGTAACACTTAATACTGGTGAGACAAAACAATTGGCTTCTCTAATGAGATTATGGATGTCTAAAACAACATTTGCATGTTTATGAAATTATGGCCTATTCACACATGTCTATGACGTTTTATATAACTCAATTACTAGAGTTCTTTTGCCTAGCTTTGTTTGATTCACTGATTTAGTTTACATTTCCGTTAACTTGGTTTGCTTGGTAGGTGTCAAAACTACAAAACTCTGTCAGATGTCTTTTTCATAACTCTTTTGGTGTAAACCGTGTCACTTTTGTCTCTTGTGCATAAACAACCAAAAATAATTTCCACTCTGAGTACTAACAAACAAAAGTGTTTCATACGCTTTGATCAAAACATTTAAGTTTCAGCAAAAGGATTCCCAGTGCAAGCCTGGCGAAATGATCAAATCTTACCATCAAACCTCTTTGTAAATAATCAAACTCTTCTTTTGAACACAAAGACAGCACAGTTACTCTTTAGATTAAAAAAAAAACAAAAAACTCCCAAAATCTCAACTCTTGCTTAACAAAATGAAATCCAGAATGCTCAGACGTTTAGCTGTCACACTAATTCACATTGCACTTCTCCTGTGATTGACTCCAGCACATGGAAACTCACATACATAGATCATCAGCGACACAAAACAATGGTCATCTCTGGTGAGAGTTTGCAGGGAAAAAAGCAGCACAAATGATAATCAAATAAGACTGGTGGGAGAGCAGGCCGGGCTGCCAGACGAGGCGATTTGAGGAGATGGATGAGAACACACAGCGCCTATTGGCACAGATGGCTTGGATTATGGAAATCATCATGAGAGAGGACCTTTCAGATTTCCCAGAGGAGCTGTCTGCTTGCTGTTCTTGGACAATTCTCACCCCCAAGAATGTTAGTTCACATTGAAACCCCTCCTGTGCTGGTCCCCCCTGCCGCACGCCCTCCATCTCCAGTATTTAAAAAGGATCCTACTGTCAACAATGAGGAGACGAAACGGGATGTAGAAGGCCCCGTGCGCGATGTGTTAAAATAAACAGGGCTGATGTGTAGATTTGAGAATATGATTAAAGAGTCGGGTGAATGAGATTTGGTGGGACGCACAATGAGCATGTGAAACAGACCAACCGAACAGCATATGAGGAAAAGGGCAGGGTGTGGTTTCAATTAAACTGTTAATGGAGTGAACAAACAGCAGAGCCGAAGTTCGACAAGGAAGCTGAGCTGCATTATGGCACATGTTATAAGACTTTAAAAAAAGTATTAAACATGGACTGTTCTACTTTGTCTTGCCAGGAAACGCTGTACTTTTGGAATTTGGCTCCTACTTTATTTTGATGCTTTCACCTTTTCATGGTTAGTGGATTTAGGGTTTTAGGCTTCATGGACACATGCTAGTGCTGCCATCTAGGTACCTCAGAGGTATACTGCCATCTCCACTTTAATATCAGGACTATTTCAAACTAAATTTAAATACTGTTAACTGGTGTGCTCATTTGGAAAATGACTGTATTAGACAAAAACTTTTAAAAGAAATGAAAACAAAAATTAAGAATTTTTAAATAGTTGGAGCTCAAAATTTCATTTACACTGCTTCAGTATAATTGTCCCATTTCAGCCATTATTTGATGGTATAACCTCTGACTTATCGCCAATCAAATATCTGATATTAATTATTACCTGAATCCTCATCAGTGGCAGAGACCCTGATCACTGGTTCTCCAGGGTCTCTGTTCTCTGCCACAGTGGCGGTGAAAATGGTCTGACTAAACACAGGAGCCTGATCATTCACATCCCCGACCTCCACTGTCAGAGTCTGGGTGGAGGAGAGTGAGGGCAGGCCTTGGTCCAGGGCACGGACGGTCAGACGGTGGAAACGTTCTGTCTCATAATCCAATGGGGCAGCGAGAAGCAAGAGGCCTGAAAAAGAAGGAAGGAAATAAAGGTAGAAGAATGAATTTTTACATTTAAAAGTTAAATGTTTGATGTTTTAATTTACTGTGAATCAGCAGACGTTCATATGTCTGATATTCAACTGGTAGGTCTAATGAGATTTTTTTTTAGGTAAAATCTTATTTCCACTGTGCAAAATCACAAATACCTGTCTTCTCCTCCAGTGTGAACAGGCTTTTCTTGTTTCCAGAAATAATAGAGAAGGAAACGATCCCATTTTCACCTTGATCTCCATCTATGGCCACAAAATGATGCAGCAGACTCCCCACCTCTGCGTCCTCCATCACCCGAGCTGTGTCCGCTGATACGAACACCGGCCGGTTATCGTTCACATCCAGCAGGAAGAGCTGAGCCGTCACTGAAGTCTGTTTACGCTCATTCTTCTCCTTCGCCTGATCTGTGGCTGTTACACTGAATGCAAAGCTGGGGGTGCTCTCACGATCTAAAGGTGCTGCTACAGTCAGACTCCCCGTGTAAGGGTCGATCTGAAAGGGGAAGCGTGACGATGACCCGCTGACTTCAGGGTCAAAGGTGAGCTCATAGCGGAGGGCGCTGTTTGGAAAGGTCCCATCGGCGTCTCTGGCATGAAAAGCAAACGCCAGCGATCCGACTGCAGTGTCCTCCCTCAAACCAAACATCACTAGTTTATCAGGGAACCAGGGCGTGTGATCGTTCACATCCTCCACTATCACACAGATCAAAACAGACACGTTCACGATAGGAAGGAGGCTGGCATCCTCAGCACGAACCATGAGGAAGTACTGCACGGCGGCCTCGTAATCCAGCGGCTGGTTGATGTATATGTCACCGAAGGAGCTGTCGATCCCAAAGTGAACGCTCCCGTCCCCCTCAGTGATGGAATAGTGAAATCTCCCTTTATCTGAAACACGTGCAGAGCCAATAACAGTTCCAGGCTCCGTGTCCTCCCGCACGAAAAAGCGTCTCACAATTTGGCGGTCGGAGCGGCCATATAGATCTTCTAATCCATGAATCTGAAAAATACAAAAACGGGACAAAGTTTTAGTTTGCTATAATTATCTTTTTTCTCTCTGTTTGAAATATCGGTGGAAAAAAGCACTTGTCCAAACCCAGTTTTACCCTTTACAGTTATCAATTTAAAGTTAGCATGAAAAGACACAGACAGTGAGCAATAAAATACTGTACTGTATCAAAATGAGAGTAAACTTCCAAAACAGTTAACGCAGTATTTTTGTAAAATCTCTTGAATTAAAGCTGAAGGTTTGCACTGCAATCACATAATGATTGATACAAACACCCCAGGGGTGTAAAGAAGCAAAATAACAAATAATATGTCACAGTTAAAAAGGTATGGCTAAACGTTTCTGTCCATGTAGCAGGAACAGTGGAGGACAGCCCGTACCTGTACATGAATGACTGCAGTGTCCTCCTGCGAGATGACTCCGCCGTCCCTGGCAGTCACTTTCAGAGTGTAGTACGGTGTTGCATCTTGGTTGAAGAGCTCTGTTGTTCTGATATCTCCAGTTTTACTGTCAATCTCAAAGAGCCCCAGATCATCGTCCTCTAAAGTAGACGAAAAGAGACGCGAACAGAGCGCTCACTAATAGCACAGGTCTGCAACCAAAAAACTGCACTGGATTTTTAAAAACTGTTTCTTATAGATTTTTACTCTCTGAAACTGGGGAAAATGTTTTTTTTAATAAAATGTCATCTCATCAGGTTTTCTTGCAAAACTCATGTTTTTTAGTTTACGGTAATTAAGTGTACAGTTTCCCTTTTTAAACATAAATCTGGTATCCTTACTTGAGTCAAAAAAACACATCCAATAGTGATTTCTTACATTAATTTAATATTTCTAAGAGCAAGACTCAAGAGAAATTCAAATAGAAAATGTATTTCTGCATCCATGTTCTTAGATAATCATGCCCCAACAGGTTTATTTTGTCGATAGTAAAAGGTGAGGAATCTCAGAAAAATTATACACAGTTAATTGTCAAATTGTCAAACTGTGAGGTCCAACATAAGCAAAGCAGAACATTTTCCTGCATTATTACTCATCAAAATGTCACTAGAGACTTTAAGAAGGGCTGTGTCCGTGAAGTGAACTCTATCAAAGTGAACTTATCAAAAATACTATGTTTGTCCAGAACATGTAAACTCCTCATGTTTTGCAAAAAACCTGTACGTGATGGAGGGAAATGGAGATCATTTTTGGATTCAGCACACTAAAAAAACATAACATTTACCAATAATATCCCATGCAGCTGAAATTTTTATTTTATTTTTTTCAGCCCTGTGTTATTATTTGGACGTCATTGACTGTGTTTCAGTCCCACCTGCTCATCAATGTTTGTTTGACAGATTGGATATGGCACCACGGAGAACAGCCCTGTGACGTTCCTCGCCTCCCCACTGGACAACTCGGAGAGAAAGACTGAGACTGTCGGCTACATTACAGATCACTTGGAGGTAATTCAGCATGCTTCTCACTATAAATAAACAAATGCAATAAATATGATTTTATTTTGAGTGCAGAAACTCATCCAAAGAAAACAATTTGGGGAGGGGGGGAACACTTGAACAAAAATCAGCAGAGAAGAAAACGTTTAATGTGACAAAATATTGTTTAGGGTGAATATTTGGGGAATATAGGGCAAAAAAACAAAGTAATGGTTTCACTGAAAGCTTGTACTAGTCTGAGTGAATCAAAACTTCACTTTCTTAACTTTGTGCAATTCACCAAAACATATTTGGTGGATAAAAGTATGAATCATGAGTCACCTGCTCCACAGGCTAAAATAGTAGACCCTACAACTGGGATGGTCGTACCTCTGGGTAACTCGGGGGAGATTATGGTCAGAGGGTACTGTGTGATGTTGGAATACTGGGACGACAAAGCAAAAACAGATGAGTGCATCACTAAAGACCGATGGTACAAAACTGGGTAAGTTTAATACTGTCGACCATAATATCCTATTAGAGCGATTAGAGCATGCTGTAGGTATTACAGGTACTGTGCTGCAGTGGTTTGTATCATATCTGTCTAATAGACTCCAATTTGTTCATGTAAATGGAGAGTCCTCTTTACACACTGAGGTTAATTATGGAGTTCCACAGGGTTCAGTGCTAGGACCAATTCTGTTTACATTATATATGCTTCCCTTAGGCAGTATCATCAGAAAGCATAGCATACATTTTCACTGCTATGCGGATGACACCCAACTTTATCTATCCATGAAGCCAGATAACACACACCAATTAGTTAAACTGCAGGAATGTCTTAAAGACATAAAGATCTGGATGACCTCTAACTTTCTGCTCCTTAACTCAGACAAAACTGAGGTTATTGTACT
>VOQK01019148.1:2904-35386 GCA_015052645.1 Benitochromis conjunctus
TACTGAACTCAGCTTGGTTCAGATTGTTTGTGACATGTATGTTGTCACCCAGCAGGATCACCGTTCAGTCTAATTAAAAGTGCACTTACGAATGCATCATTACATTTAGTTTGATTAAATCTGACAGAAAAGCAAATCATTTAATAGTTTAAAGCCTTTTGTAGTTCTCATTAAAAAAAAAAAGATCATTCAGATAAAAAGGACATGAAAACAAACATTAAAATAATTATTTTAAAAAGTTAAAAATATATATATTTTTTGTATCTACAGCAGCAGTACTAATAATTATCTGAGTGCAAGCATCCTTGAAGAAAAAAAATAAACAAAGTAAAACATTTACATACAATTAATGAATTTGACCCATAGCTATTCAAGCAGTACTAACTACATTATAGTGCCAGCAGCAAGGCAGGTTTGCTCCTTAAGCAAGAGTCAAGGAGCTCATTCTCACCTTTGGGTCTAGGCAGTTATATAGTCTCAGGGTCCATTTGTCAGCAATTTGTAAGTTTCATCTTTACCTTTTAAATTATACCTTGTGAGCATTTTGTTTCTGTAGTTATGGCTATCTTAATGTACAGTTACCATGGTTACATGTTTCTTTTTGGGAAAAAATATGAAAATGTCACTGAGCCTCATTCTGTAATATATGTATAGAAATGTTGGTACCAGCAAAATTACAATCATGAAACTGAACCCTGAATTAGACTTTTCATAAAACAGTGTTTAAACATTTGTGTACTTTTTATTCATTAACAATAAAAGAAATGTGGTGCTTTTCTTGGTCACAGGGTACAGAAGGCGAGAACATTTGTACACATTAAACATTAAAAATCTACAGATCATGCCAGGATCAAAAGAACACTTCCAAGTTTGAAATAAAAGATTATTAAAATGTCTCCAGCTGTCTCAAGTGTCACTTTATGCTTTAAGATTTTTAGGCAAAAAGTTCAAAAATATTGGAATTATATCTGTAAATATGCACAGTAGCAGACTCACAAATTGCTTTTTTTAAATAACACTGTTTTTGATATGACTCTTATCGCTTCAATATTTATCTGAATTACATATATGTGTATTCTGTTTCAGATCAAATTTACAAAAATATATTTACAAATGCACATTTTTGTTGGGTGGTGCAAGGAACTATTACTTTCCCTTCCCTGCATTTTCATAAATTGCAAATCAATTAATGTAAACGCAATACATTAGAAATGCAACAATCACATATAAATTCTCAATGTAATATGTTCAAAATACTGTTTCCTAATTCAGGAATGTATTCACAAGAGAAACTCTAAATACTTTGTTTAAATATATAAAGAAATTAACATTTAACAAGATTTAACTAGATGTGAAAATGCCTAAACCTAAAAACTTAATTTATCCAGAAGTCCACTTTCTCAGGTAAGTGTTTTTGTCCCCTGTTCTTAAATGCTATATTCATCTTTCCACAAGAAGCAATTGTGTGCTTCCCCTAGCACAATTACCAAACCATGACAGCCCATTTCAGCTTTGTCTAACTCCTCACTTACCATTCCAAATATATCCATTACCATGCAGATTGGTCCATTATCCTTTGCAATAGGACACTTATTTTCAAGTGAGATGTTGTGATTTTCTGCAACGTGGGTGGCTTTGAAACTTTTTGTCAAGTATCTATTTGTTCCCTCCAACAAAGTCTCTCCACACTTTTTTTCATTTAATTCATTTACTTGAAAAAAAAAATGTGGTTGTATACAGTAAGGTTATAATATGACTTTACAGGACCTTGAGAACTAACCTACTCATGCTTTGTCTTTCAAGCTAGCACGCTGATAAATTGCTATTTCAACAGACATAGCATGTGGTCTTTATGCCACAGTGAATATTACAGTCCTGCTTCCACTGTGGTACCATTTTAAGCCATTGGTGTCCCTCCTCTAGGCGTGGTCCCCTAATCCCAGTCCTGACAAAGACCTGCCAAACTATACCTACTTTTGATCCCCCATTTGACAAGCCAATCCATCTTCACCTGCAGAGAGTAACTTTACTCCGTTTGTCATCATTACCCGTCCTCTACCAAGGAGAACTGAAATAGATGCTAAAATTTTCCTCAGTGATCACGACATTAAGTAATTCTTCATTATATATATTTATAACTTATAATTTGTTTGACAACAATCATTCTTAAATTGATATAGTTGTTTAAAAATGTACAGTTAGGTCCACATTATATTTGGACACTGACACAAGTTTTTTTGTTTTACCTGTTTACTAAAACATTTTCCAATTATAGTTATATAATGGGCATGGGTATAATCTGTAGACTCTCAGCTTTCATTTGAGGGTATCCATATTCAAATTGGATGAAGGGTTCGGGAGTTTCAGCTCCTTAACATGTGACATGATTTGGGCGTGCATGGCTGCCAATGGCACTGAGACCCTAGTGTTTATTGATGATGTGACACAGGACAGAAGCAGCCAAATTCATTCAAACATACTGTCTGCTCAAATCTAGCTAAGTGAAGTCAAATTGATTGGGCAGCATTTCATAATACAGATGAACAATGACCCAAAACATACAGCTAAAGCAAGCCAGGAGTGTATTAAAGCAAAGAAGTGGAATATTCTTGAATGGCCAAGTCAGTCACCCGATCTTAACCCAACTGAGCATCAATTTCACTAAACTTTGGACAGAAAGGCTTGCAAACAGACACCAACTGAAAGCTGCTGCAGTAAAGGCCTGGCAGAGCATTAGAAAGGAGGAAACCCAGCATCTGGTGATGTCCATGAGTTCAAGACTTCAGGCTGTCATTGCCAGCGAAGGGTTTTTGACCAATTATTAGAAATGAAAATGTATTTTTTAGTTATTTAATTTGTCCAGTTACTTTTGACCCCCTGTAGTGAAGGGATCACTTTAGTTCCTCACATTTTTATTATATGTATTTGAATATATATCAAAGCTGAATCAAAGCTGAAAGTGTGCTCTTCAACTGAATCTGAGTTGTCTCATTTAAAATTCATTGTGACAATGTAGACAACCAAAATGAGAAAAAAAGTTGTCTCTGTCCAAATATGTATGAACCTTACTGTATATATTTAACAAACCTTTTTTTTTTCTTTTACAGAAAAGAGTCCATATCAGTGCAAAGGCAGCAAAGTCTAACTGTAATAATTTAATTCTGTACAGTATATTTAGAGGGCAAACTGTTAGGTCCTGAATGTTCACACACTACCACAGAGCCAATAAGCAGTGTCAGGTTTGCAGCACTAACAGGATTAAGCACCAAGACTTTATGTCTTTTACAGCCGCTGCCAGGCACGGGCCTGGGAATAATGGGATCAGTTTTAAAGCAGTTCATCATGGAAGAAACCACCTCTTCTCGTATTAGCTCAGTGTAAAGAGCTCTACCATTGCATATGAGCATGCAGAAACATGACAATAAATTGTAAACAAATAATGACATCATGAGAAAATATACATGAAAGCATCCAGTGTGCTAAGACAACATTGACATGCGTGGTAAGATTCACAAGTCTAATTGCAATGAGAGCAAAGGTTTGAAAATAGGGATGCCAAGTAAATCACCCATGCACTGTTAATGACAGTATTAACTAAATGAAGTTCACAAAGTCTTTACTAATTGGAACAGTTTCCTAATCAGAGGGCCTGCACTTTAAACCAGATCTGTCTGTCATCCTCCATAACTTATGAGCCTGGTTACTCTGCACCATAATACATTTATAACAAGTTGTTTTCGCGTGCTCATATTTTATTGTACCTACGGCAGCAGAATTGGAGAAACTTTCTATTCATTTAGAGTACCGTTGTTGGCGGTGAAACAAATGTACATTAAGCATCAACCTCGTTATACTTGTATTTTGATTCATTCACAGATGAACTATTCCATAATTTGTGCTACAGCTGACGTTATTTACAGCATGCATTTATCAGCGCATGCAGTTCATCAGAGCACCTTTGGTCAAAACAATCCTTAAAACTATGACACTGAGCAGTAAAGAGGTGGGCGATGAGTCCTTAAATGTTTCTCAGCAGCGTCCGCGTCCTTTGATCTGTTGTTAGTGAAACCATAAAGCAGCTGTTTGGACTTGCCAAGTACACCACATATAAGTATGTAACATCTGTAATACTGACATAATGGCTTAGCAAAGTTACAGTGAAGCATAATGTGGCTACTTCAGTGAAATGACGACAAAGGTAGACAGAACACTACTCTGAACGTATTTCAGCAATTATGCTTGATTGGTAATAATGATGCTTCGTTAGAACATTACCAAGCAAAAATATGAATCTTGGGTTTGTAACCACAGAAATATTCTAATGTTTCACAAAGAACATCGACATCAACAGTTTTATCATAATGAGGTACACGGAGTTTCTGAATGAAATTTTCCTTTTAATTTCAGGTATTCTTAATTAACAATAATTCCTCCTGTTTTTAGCTCAGTCAGACTAAGATGAATGTAATCTCATCACCTTGGTCTGTGTGTTTCACAGCAGACTGCTTGTTACAAAATCATTATAAATCACAGATAAATTGTTACTTTAGACAATAAAGGTAAGTGGAATAAAAAACAGCTGTGCTTTTTTGAAAGAATTTATTTTAAAAAGTCTGATCTAAACTTATAATCTACCGATAAAACGTTCTTGTTCTTGCTAATGCCGTGTTGAAATCGATCTTTTCGTACATGTCACACGGCCGAATCAGCTAAACACTGCAAAATCTGAAACTCTAGATCTTCCGTGGAAGGTGGCCATCAGAAGCTGTCCATCCGCTAATAATAATAATAATTTTATTGAGTACGCTGAGTTTGGCAAAATACTCAGAGGGGAACCACTTTAAATGGAAATCTGTCTGGTGGATTCAGAGGTGTATCAAGAAATTTGATACATTGTGTTTAAAAAGGACTTTGAAATGCATGATTCAAGAATTACTCACAGCAAGAGAAAGAAATGGCACAATCAAATTCCCCCTATAATCTCCCCAATTTCTGACCCTCTTTATCACAGTATCCATCAGTATTGTTTTGCACTGTTTGGGTAAACATGGGAAAATCATTCCCGAGGGCATAATGATTAGCCCAATGGAATGGTAATGAAATACAGTACCTGCTTGAGAGAGTGCCTGCTTTATTACTCTATTATACATGAAAGAAGCTGAGGGCTCTTAGAAGCCCTCTTTCAAAGCAGGAATCACTGCCTCACATCTCTCTCATGCCTGTTTTCATTCAGGACTCATTAATTGCTGTTTATTTTGCATCATTTGCAAATGAAATGAAAGCCATTCCTGAATGGGAATGGGGGATATTTTTGTCAGTTTTATTCTTTGTATGCATCTTGAGAAAAATACGATTTAAAGCGAAAAAGAGCTATTTAAATATTAATGTATAAAATGATGAGGAAAAAACAGTGAGTGAGAGTAAAACCTTTAATTTTTAAAATGAACTAAAGGAATAGCTATCTGTCGTTAAAATGATGACAAAGGCGGATTCTTTTGCTAGTTGTTTAAGTTTCCTTTAATGCTACCGCTGGAGTGCTTAGAAATTTCATAGAAACATTTATCTTTTTCTCTGGAAAAGCTTTAATAACTGCAATATGGTATTTGGTTTTGAAAGGACCATTATTAAAATTAAAATATAAAAAAAAAAATATTTAGTTTATTTAAAAAATAATTATTTAATTTTTTTTTTGTTTGTCATGCGGCTTTTTATTTTAATAGGAATTAGTCTTTAGTGCTAAGATGATAAACATGGCACGCATTATACCTCCTGTTCATGTTATTGACTCCCAGTCTTGTCATTCCAAGTTATTACACACTCTACATGGAGAAGTCTGAAAGCAACACACTGTGGAAATGTAAAGGAAAAGAATGCCAAAACACACCTAATTTAAATATTAGGTAGAGTCTGCACAGAAGAGGAAATGTGAGGAGAAGATATGCCGAGCAGGACGAGCAGCACCTTTGATGCACTTTCTGCACCTACACTGGACGCAATCAGGCAGGGCATTGAGCTTCAGGTCAACCACAATTTAAAAGCTCTCAAGGCCCAGCACACAATCACGGTGTGCCTATAAATGCAGGGGAAAGGGATTTGTTTTAGGTTGCTTTTACAGTTAAATAGCACAACTATACGGCAATAGGCTGTTTTGTAAGTGCAAAGATAAGTCATTAAGTGTGATTAGAAAAAACTTTCTCTTCCTTCAAAATAAATAGCATTTCTTTGACAGTGTGTTACCTAAGACAGTGAAAATCATAAATTGTTTAGTGTGGCAAGGTGTAAGGTGAAAGTATAGTCATATATCAAAAAGCACTATAAAGAGGGAGCACTTAAATTTGGCACAATAGCAAGGCAATGGCACAGCAGTTGTGCAGATGCATCACATTTCCCCCGTAGCATTGCATGTGTAACAGTATACTGCCATAGGAAATGCTCAGCTTATATGCTGCCTGGCTAAGGAAGCTTATGGTATTTTATGAAGACAATCAAAATTCACATTAACACAGCTAATATATCCAAAGTAAAAAAGATGAGTTTTAATGATATGATGGCACATCAGTAGTGACACTGCAGACCTTGCTGCTGGGATAAAGAGTCATTAGAGGGCAAGGACATAGAGGAATAGCAGCCAGGTGGTCAAAGGTTAGTACAAGGTTAGAGAAGCAACACACCCAGAAGACGTGTAGTGCAATCCTGAGTATTACTGATGGGCGCGATGAGGGTTGTGTTGCTCCCTAGGCTGAAAGAAAAACAGGAAGAATGTAAAATGCATCAATTTGGGAAGGCCACAGACAAGGGCATGAGTTGCAAAGGGCAAAAAAGAGGTGCGGATAGAACATGCAGAAGTTAGAGCCGGAAGTGAGTCACTGTAATCCAGCGGTTTCACTTCAGCTTTAAATGTTTCATTTCACTTGAATAGTGCTTTTGGTGGTGTGAGGGGTGAGATAATGACATGGCCTTTAGGGTGTGTGGAGCAAGGTCGTGGAGAGTGGAAGAAGGAGACGATGATGCAAATTATGTAAGCAATTTTTGGAGCCTGCTTTTAAAAATAGAAACTGTGTTTGATTCTTTAAAATAAGTAGACAGACCACAGACCACTCCAGGGAAGTGAAGGAGAAAGACCTACCATCTGTTGACTCTTTAGAAGTCAGGGTGAGATCAGTTGGAGAACAGCACCCACACAGACAGTTTAAGTCTAAAACTATTCGTTTATATGAGGGAGCCGCTGTGCAATGATGTGTTCTGTCCTGGTTCAGAGCGTGTTTTGGCAGCAGTTTGGAATAGGTTGTCAGTGTAATATTAGGGGTGCATTTGGTGCACCTACACGAAACAGCAGCAGTCTCTTACGTGTGTGAGAAAATTATTTATCAGTATTTCAGTATCATGCAAGCATCAAGTCGTAGTGGGGGAATCGTTTTTAGGGAGAAAACATGTCCTCAGTCTCTGTGCTGCAAATATCTTTCATGGCATGAAACCCGTAAGCATTGTCAGATTACAATAGTGCATAAGGGAGCATACAGTACAGCCAATAATTCAAATTCTTCACCAAGGTAAAGGTACTTGAATTATATGACAGCTGGTTGGGTTTGCTCTGAATTTAAAGCAGCGTTATTCACAGACAATTGCCAACCTGTGGTGAGACCTTGGCAACAAGGCGCAAGAGCCCCATGGTAGGTACACGCAAATAAATAAATAAATAATAAATAAAAATTATCATATTTTCCAACCAATATTTTTTAACCATTACTGCCTGATTTCTGATTATTTGTTCCGAAGGTTTAAATGATGTCTTTCTGTCAAAGTCACTGTCTCAGAGATATGCAGAAGGTACTTCATGTGGACTGTTGTTAAGTCAAAATGGACAAGACAACTGATTCATGTTTTGAATGTCCAGGATTATATTGTGAAGGGGACATGTTTCAACCCAAATCAAAGTCTTTCATAATCTCTGACCACAAATCTTTGGAGCCTAAACCTAACCATATGATATTGCAGAGACTAGTGTGTGGCAGCATAGATGACAAAGGATATTTGATGCCTGGGGATAAGAACATTTTGGAGTTATACATTTTTCTGCAAAATACTTCAAAATAAACAAAGTTAGCTCATAAAAGTTTTTACTTCGATATGGCAACTATAGTTATGTGCTTCAGGCAGCACTGGTTTCTTACATAAAGAGGGTGTGGGCTCAAAGATCGATTGAGCTCTTCTGTAATGAATTAAATTAAAATGAATTAAAATGTTCTCCCTGTTATTCTTAGGTAATGCCACATATGTCAGTCAGGATGCTCTTGAGACAGAAAATCTTAAGAGTTTCACTTAACTGGCTATATAAATCGTACTCTTACCAAAGACTGTATGTAAATAGGTTTTGCGTAATAACTGATATTCTCAGATGCTAAATGGAGTTAACAAAAACAATATGTAATTAATTGAAAAGCCTCTTGCTGTGAACATTTGTACAGTGCTAATGACTACAATATTGTATTCATTAGAGAGGCAACTGGACAAAGTTAACGTTAACAGCAGGTCGAAATATGAGAGCTAGGAAAAGCTCACAAGCACTTTGGGGGAAACTTGTGCCCTGTTAACCTCTCCTTATGTGTAGGTGGTTGGGAATTGGAGATTAGCCAAAGAACTGACCATCTTCTTCTGTTACCAGGGGTGATTAAGGGTGTTATTTAAGAGGCATTCGTTTAAAGATTTTTTTATTTTTTTTTTAAGATTCAGTTGTATTAATGAAATCATAAAAAAGTAAAAAGAAACCACAAGAAAGAAGAATATTTAGCAAAATAGAAAAAAAATGCTAAATATGGTTACGGCTGCTTTACAATATCACTGTAAATACATCAAAACTGAAACTGAAAGAGAGGAAATGTTTTAATTTAAGACAGATAAGTCTTGATTGTCAGATATTGATCAAGGTGTCAATGACCGCATTATCGAAGAAAATGATCTCTAGAAAGGCAAAAACAAAGAGTAGTGAAAAATCTACACCTCACAGTGTTCAAGCATCCAGTTTAGTTTATCCTCAAGTATGTGGCCAAAATTCTTGCAACAGCTTTCCTTATAGTACAGTAAAATTCAGCAGACACACAGTACTATATCTTATCAACTCAAAAACACAAATACACACACAAATACACACACGCACGCACGCACACACAAAAACGTAACCTCGAAGAACCTAGCATTTGTAGTTTCAAGGCTAGAAAGCAAAACATTTCACATTTATACTATAAAAAATGGAAAATGATGTTTTACAATGTTGAATGTAAGACTCTTGTATCTGACTTTTGACTTGTGTAACCAAAATCCATCAAAGTAAAAATCAAAGACAAGATTTCCTTCTGAAGTGTAGATCAGCAGACTTACATATAAAAGTGTAAACTCAAAGAACTCAAGTGATGTGGAGAGGTACTCACACTTCATTAATTAAAATTATTTTGTCTTAACCCCACCAAAAAATTTTGGCAAGCAATGTTCAGACACAAAATATATGAAAAAATATCCACACTGAAAGAAATGGTGCAAAATGAACAGTTTGACAATATCATACACACAATTTATACCACATGGACTATTTTTCTTCTTGCTTGACAGGTACAAACGTATGTTATGAAAGCAGATTCTTGGCAACCGCACAACCTCATGTGATGCACAGATAATCTTCCATGTGTGTTTAAGTAGTATAAAAGCTCTGTCATGTTCACAGAGGGGGCAGTTTTACAAGGTTACATTGTAATGAGTCTCTTTGCCAGACCGGCCTCTCATCTGATATGTTCCTGGTGCTGCTGTTAGGAGCCCAAGCTATTCTATCACTGTGTATACAGAGCTAGCCAGGTCCATCATTAATACTGCTCTTATCTTTGTTTCTGCCATGATTTCCATCCAAGCCTTTGTTATCAGTGAGACCCATATCAAACTGTGTCTGTCTTGTTGGGACATACAGCAGAAGATTTGCTACTAGGCACAGTGTCTGTTAACTGTTGCCTACTGGCCAACAGAAGACACAGCAACCTTGACATTAATGATTCAATGAGCACAGTAATTGAGTGCCTTTCTCATTTCCTGGCAGCTACAATACAAAGCTGGTGGTGGGGAGACAGGAGAGATACAAGAAGGAGAATAAGAGGGTGAAAGAGAAAGGCTTACAGTATGAAGAAAAACCCTAAAAGTAGCAAGGGAAGATAGAAATAAGTGAGGAGTATAACACATGAAGGAAAGGAAATAAGGAAGCAAAGTAAAGTGCGAGGAGAGGATCAGAGGCAGAGGACAACGGGGAGAGAGATTGCATTAGCTCATCGTCCCACTGGGCTTAGCTGTGCTCTGAGGTTGACAGTCCTGAGAGCTCCTGTCCTTCAGCCTTCCCATGTGCTTGTAGCATTATCGCCTACTTGCTATAGTGGGGCAAGCTTTCAGCGCTGGCAGTCATTTAACTTGCTTCAGAAATAATATCGGACATTTGCTGCCATTCCTGTCATGGGCTTGGTTAAGATTTGCTTTTGCAGTTCATCATGTAAATCTATTATTCAGATAGTATTAGTGTATAAATAGTTTGCAGTGGACAAATGGAAAAGCATCAGTGCTATCATTCCCCCCTTTTATACACAAACCTGGATTTCTTTGGTTTCAATGACAATAATACCTAAAAAAAAAAAATAGTGAACAAGAGTTTTCTTCAAATGAAAAAGTGTTACCCAAAAATGACCCCACATGGAAAATATGGATCACAAAATCTATTCCTGTGGAGGACCTTATTTCATTTGAGTCTATAAAATACTTCCACCTGTTTCATTCAAACCATTGTGTAGACAAGATTTACTGTGTGCGTGTTTTAGCAACAACGAGCGTATGAACACAAATGTGTTCTTGAAACAGCCTTTTTCCAAAAAAGGCTGTTTCCAATTATGTTAATATTTATATAGCTTGACAGTTGCACATTAAGGTTTCTGCTCTGTGCTTTTCTAATTTCCTCACCACAATAAAACATTAAACCAACTATATATTTACACTGGGACTATCCAACAGACTATTCAAACAACCTAATTAGTTTCCACCAGCTATAGACCATTAAATTAACTGGAAAAAGCTAAATTTCACATAATTGTATTCTCTTTTTCGGTGGATGTACACATTAAAATTCTGCCTGAAAGGTTGGCATTAGGGAGTGCCTCCCAAATGTATTTAGCTCCTGAAAAAAAGTTGCATACAGTTTTAGTACACTTTGTTAGGCTGACTGCAGCTGTTAAAAAAATATGCATGGGATCATATAATTAGTGATATAGGCTCAAAAAATACATGACACAAATGAACTACACCAATCATCCATTTTATCAGTTACACCTTGATGCAAATCTCCTGAATCATATCCCAGTGGTTTGAGATCTGGCATCATGTTCCATAAACTTGTCCAGAGGCCATATAAGCTCTGTGATATGGTTCGCTTTCCTCCTGAAAGTAACAATTAGAGTCTGAATATGATGTAGGCTGTAACGGGGTTGAATAATGTAATAATGGGGTTGGACATGGTCAGCAAGGTCAGGTAAGATGTGCCATCTAAATTAAGCTCAGTTCCTAAGGGGCTCAAAGTGTGGAACAATAAATAAATAAATAAAGCGAACACACCGTTACACTGTTACCACCATCCTGAATTGTTTATACAAGGCAGGATGGATTCTTGCTTTCATGCCATAATCTGTTCTTGGATAATTCTTCAGATTACTGAGAATATGGAGTAAAACATTGTCTGGATGTAAAAAAAAATTAAAACAAAAAAAAACAAATAACCTAAATTAAATAATAACAATATTTTTTTTGCTTTTGTTTGCCTTTACAGGTCTTATGGTAAATTCATGGTGTAATTGGGGCCTGTTTATGGAGAAACAGTGTATTCTATTTCCTCAAAAAAAGCAAAAAATTAAATAATACTACTACTACTAATAATAATAATAATAATAAAAGCAGACTCTCATTCTTATTCATTCTATATGTATATAAACTAATGGAATAAAACAACTTAGTAACACAGCAAAGCATGTAATAGACACGCCCGTCCACTGTGTGTATGTCACTCCTTCCATCTCTAAAGCTTGGGATGGATACGCATGCCGTACCAGCAGGGGGAGATATATCAAGCCAAGAAGTCGCTAGTGACCAAGGAAGGTATGAAGTACATCCCAGGGTCCCTCTATGGCAGAAACAATAAAGCCTTTGGCTAATATGCATTTACACGTAAATGTGTTAGTAATGTCTCTTGAAACGCCTTCACGTGATTTGTTTATGTTGGCTTGCAATAAAATATCTCCCTCTGCTGGTAGTGCAGCTTACTGCAACTTCTGCATGCATGTCCATTTCACGCTTCGTAAAGGCAAAGCGTGACATACACACACTGGACAGGAGTGTCTAGTACACACTGTTCCGTTATTGAATTGAATTGAAAGCCTTTATTGTCATTATACATAGAACAACGAGATTTAAAACAGCTCCATAAAAGTGCACACGTACCTAGCACATTATAAAAAAAACTATACAATAATATAACTATACAAATAATATATAAATACACAGCACCGGGTGACACAGCCAGAGAATGATGACACAGACAATTTGAGCACCGACAATTTTAAGCACACACATAAGTTCATGCTAGAGTCCAAGGAGCATCAGAATGAGCACGAACGGCAGGGGTAATTTATGTCTAGTGGTGCAGTGGTCAGTGCAGGTATTTCAGTGCAAATTACTTTTGTGCAAGTTTGAGTTGAGTATGGTGCTAGCTTGGATTACATAAAGTCCCACCTTCAGGGGTATTAAAACAATCAGAAAAACCCACGCTCTATTCAATATTATAATGGTTACTTTGATCATTTACAGATATTTTTTCTAGTTTTTGGTCTTCAATTTTAGGAAATATTACCATGAAATGCAGTAGAAACAAGTGGCATTTTGTAACCCTGATTCATGGTTATTACATAGAAACTAAAACATTTATTTCCAGGTAATCATTACACTGCTGGGCATTTGGTTTAATCTGCTACTGATCTACTATTATCTACTATTGGAATTGTTGCGTGGGGTGACAATCTGTTTAAGTATCTCTTGTTGTTGTTTTTTATTTTTATTTATTTACTTTTATTGTCATGATTTCACCAGCTAATTAAGTTTTTTCTTGGGCCTTATGGTTAGGTTAGGTTAGGTTAGGTTAGGTTAGGTTAGGTTAGGTTAGGTTGAAATCCCTTGGGTGGGTTCCTCCGGGAAATTCAGTTACAACAGATAAAACAGAGGTGAAACTTCTTTTTCCTTTTGCAACTCTGCTAGGAGTTTTTTTTTGTTGCATTACACTCTTGGCAACAGATCATTTTCACCTGCTCCACACTCTTTAGCATATCAATTTGACTGTAAAAAGAAATGTGCACCTTGTGCACAACTAGTGCACAAGGTGCACAATCCCAGTATTATCACAATCCAGTCAAAGTGGTGTAATTCCAGGCATGTTATTGTGAAGGAACGCCTTTGTGGCCTGAATATTGAACAGTTAGCTGGTGTAATGCGTCCATTACTTGCTGGGGGAATTCATCATTGCTGTTGCTGTTTGAATCCAGCTTAAATCAAATCCTCCTGCAGCTAACGGAGAGATCATCCACCTTCCTCTGGCTGTGGAAAGTTAATGGATCCTGAGAACCTTCTGCACCACTTACTGGACATGCAATTGAACACTTTCTCTAACATTTCAGTCTGTAAGAACAGAAAATCTTTACCATTTCATACAACTTAAATGTATTTAAAATTTAAGCTCATAGAAGATTTATTTATTTTTTCACTGTTTTCACAGTTTTGTATTGTGAACTTGATTGACCTCTGTCTTTAGTCTAGTTTAATAAAACAGATGTAATTAAAAAACATCTGTTCTTCTCTGTTATTCTAACTTGTCATCAGTTTGCCCTCAATGATATCACATTGCCGTTGTCTAATCTTGCTTTGATTACTGCTTTTGAAAGATAAAAATGTTGTGGGGTCCCAGGGGACCCCAGTCAAAAGCATCCAATTCTGCCTATGCAGTTTAAATAAATTAAACTATCTTTACAGTTAATGTTTTCCATGGACCCTAAATTAAAGAATCATGCACCATGGAGATGGGGAGGGTCCTCGTCAGTCATTTATCATCTGGTGCCTTTGCTGGGAACTTCCCAAATTGGAAGTTATCAGAAAGTTGGCAATGTTGTCAGATCTCCCTGAGACATGTGGGGCTGGCCATGCCGGACATGTAAAGGAGAGTTGATATTGCTACATTACAAGCCCCAATCTGAGCAGAAATGGCCCTCCTGGGAGTGAGGAAACCTCTATCTGCTGATGTGACTGTCCTGCAATTGGCTGGAAAATCTACTAGAAAAAGGTAACATAGACAGGAGGGTCGCAACTATTTGCATCTCTTGTCACTTGCGAGAATGCGCTGAGCATGTAGTGTGCTATAACTGCCTGTATTTAGCTATAGCTGTTTTTTTTCCCAGGTCAACTGTAGTAAGAAATGTATTCACACAAAAGTTACACCTGTTCCCAGTGGGTGCTGGTCTCCACCAGGGTTGTTCTTTGTCAAAGTTTCTTTGTCAGAGTTTCTGTTCATAACTAATGGACAGAATTTTTAGGCATAGCTAAAGGGTCAAGAGTGTCAGTCTTTGGTGGACCTGGGATCTCTTATCTCACCTCACCTCACCTCGTCGTATCTTTGCTTTTTGCAGATGATGTACAATACAATACAATATATTTTATTGGCCCCTCAAGGAAATCACATCAGCAGATAGAATTCGTCACTCCCAGGAGGGTCATTTCTGCTCAGATTGGGCTTCTGGTTCTCTTGGCGTCATTAGGCAGTGACCTCAAGCTTGCACTGGGTTGGTTTCAGCTAAGTGAAAGCAGCTGGAATGAGAATCAGCCTAAGGCTAGAGTCTCAGGTGGAAAAGGCTGAAGTGGCCACTCTTGGTCAGGGATAAGATGCTGCCACAAGTGAAGGAGTTTAAGTATCTTGGGTGCTCACCTATGGTCACAAGCTGTAGGTAGTGACTGAAAGAATAAAACTGTGCTACAACCAGATGAAATGCTTTCCTCTGAAGGGTGTCTGGGAATGTTCCTAAAGATAGGGTGTGGAGCTTGGTCAGTCATTAGGGCCTCAGAACAGAGCCACTGCTGCCCACTACTTCATTGACTGGAGCCAGTGGGGTTGATACAGACACTGACCAGGTTGCCTCCTGCATGCCTCCTAAGCGAGGTGTTTTAGTCATGTCCTATCGGGAGAAGGCAAACTCAGGACATGCTGGAGGGATTCCATCTCATGCCTGCCTTGTGTTTATTGTGTTATTTTGTGTTTATTTAAACTATTTTATATTGGAGTATATATATAATATAGTGGCAGGGCCAATATTTCGGTATCAGCATTTATAATAGACGATGAATGAAAATTTAAAAAAGTAAAAAAGAGATGGGAGAAACAACTTTCAACCATGCTATGAACGTTGATGCTGCATAATTTGTCTACCAGACGTTTCTCTGCAATTTACCTGTTGGCAACACATTGTGTACACTACAAAGATAAAAACCATCTGATTCCAGAAGAGTTGTGGAGAATAATCTATGACTTGTTGTGACAATTAAGAATAATAATATTATTCTAAAATGTAATTGTCATGGTATCTTAGTATGGACTTGTTAATAATTACACTTAACAAATGTTTCGAAAATCTGTTCATGGTTCGTTTCTCTAGAAGGAAAAGGTATTGGGCGATATATTGGGTTTTTAAATCACCAAATACCAATATGGGTCTTAAAAGTGGTGTGTTGATCAGGCGCTAATTTTTATCCCTTTCTAGTACCCTGATCAGCAAATTTCAGATTAATGGTACTTATCTAAAAACAAGGACGATACCAAGCTAATACTTCAGTCATTATCTTACATGATGGCATTATTAGAATGACCTCTTTACTTCCCTGGTATTAGCCCACTATTACCATTTTATTTTTAAGGTCTAATATAAAATGGTACCCATCTCTATTGTTTATATTATGATAAATGAAGAGATGTTAACAGACCATGGTCACTTCACCATCCAAATGCTAAAAGTCACTCAGATAGGGAAGTTGCGAACACCATAAAGAAAAGATTTTACTGGAAATAGTAGTCACAGCTCCCAATCCTGATTTTTGTGTACATAAATTGTCACTGTTTACACGAACAAAGCAAGTTCAATTAATTAATATTTGGGCTGGGAATGTGTTCAGTCTCTCTGTAAAAGCAAATATTAAATTATACTGATCACTCGTAATATGTAGGTTTTAGCTGCTTGTGTTTATTTATATGCTTTCCTTTCCTCTCTCTGTTTGATATTGTTACCCTTCAAATGAGACCTGCCATGTTGCATTACTTTAACCAAAACACGAAACCTACAAGCGTCAACAAAGTTCAGGGGGAAAAACTGACAACACAGCCATATCAAAACAGAAGACCGTTAATTAATTGCTTGAAACATGTTTGTTTGCCTGCAGAAGCAGCAGTTGTGTGCACTTCCATGAAGCCCTGAAAAAAAAAATCTGTCAAAAATAGCAACATGTAACTCAAAATGCAAATTTATACACAATTCTCCAAATGTCTGATGCATTACATAAAGTGTATAAAGATAGCAGATTACTTCAATAATTATTTATATTTTCTGTAAATTATTGTGAGTAGAAACATATATGCCACAGGCACATTTTCTAATTATGATTTACTTTGTCTGAGTAAATTCTAATGATTGATGGGAATATCCAACCCTTAGTTTGGAAACAGTGAATGATGTGTTGTTGTTTATCCTTCTGATAGTACTTTCTCTACTCCAGTTGATGAGTAGGTTCAACTTTTTCTATCCAAACCCGACTTAAAGCAAAACATTCTTTGAGTGCTCTGGAAAATTTATACTCTACACTGGGCAGAGCCTTAAAAAAACACACACAAAAACAGACACGCTTGGCTTACTCAGGGCGTTTGCTTTTGTCCAACGTTTTTTCCTACTAAATCAGGGCTTTGGATTTTGTCTATAATTTATTCAGCTGTTTTCACATATAAAGTGACGATGCAATAGCATATACAGCTGAAAAACATTCAATTAGATGAAAAAAATAATGTTTTTGCGAGTCAAAATATTTCAACTTGAGCAAAAGCTTTGGGTTGTAACTTACTTCTTGAACATCTATGCTAGAGGTAAAACAAGAAGTGACCAGAAAGAAAATTTCCTTGTAGGATCAAAAAGATATTGACTGGCTAGCTAATCTCGGAAGCTTTACTATTAAGGGGGCATATAAATAAATATAATTCACTCAATTCAGTTTTATTTAGATAGCACCAAATACATACCATAATACAGAGAAAACAGAGAAAAAACCAACAATCACGATATGATCCCTTATGAGCAAGCAATGTGGTGACAGTGGGAAGGAAAAACTCCCTTTTAATAGGTAGAAACCTCCGGCAGAACCATGCTCAGGGAGAGGCAGCCATCTGCTGCGACTGCTTGGTGGTAATGGGAGGAAAAGAGGACAAAGACACGCTGTGGAAGAGAGCCAGAGATGAATAAAAACTAACGATTGAGTAAAAAAAGTGAGTGAAGAAGAAACACTTAGACCTAGACCTAACTAACAGAAGGATTCAGGGACACCTGATGCAGGCCTAACTAAACGCTTTCTCAAAAGGAAAGTTTTAAAGTAGAGAGGGTGTTTGTCTCCCAAATCCATATTGGGAGCTGGCTCCACAGAAGAGGGCCACGCCCTTCAGCACTAATAAATTAACATAATTTACCATTATCTTAAGTTAAAGTGATGACTTGAACTTTATATAACAGGAAGTATTACATTAACCTATCAGCGATGCTTTCATTTCACATATCACATTCTAAACAGTGCTGTTATGTCAAGTTTTAGAGTGTTACTGTATATGAAGTAACACTGGAGAACTGTGACTCTCTCCTTTATGTAGAGATAATGATTTCTCTTACATGTTTTGAGATGAGCAGGATTTTTTTTTAAAACTTCCATAGTCCTCTTTGTCTCAAGTCAGACTAATTTGTCATGCCTCATGAAGCTTTGAATCGATTAAGACTATGACTATAGCCCCATAATCATAGTTTCATAGCAGAATCTGGCGATAAACAGATTGATAACACACAAAAGTCATATATCACATCAGCTGCACATTGCGTAAGCGAACAAATAAAAGATAAATGGGTAAGGGAGTGTGTGTGTTTGAGTATGGTGCTATGCATCCATTCTCAGGCCAGACCGTCTGACTCAGCCGCCTGTCAGCAGGACGAGGCAGATGGGAGACATAAAACGCTCCATGCCTTGACAAGGTAGTCTGTCAAAGTTAGGGAGAACAGTCACAGGGGTAATGTTTTGACAAGGCATTAAATGTCTCCTTCGCAGACGCCCTGTATGTCATTCTACTAGATTGATGTACAGATACAGATGGCTGTATAATGCATGCCTATGGAGATTCTGTATGCTCATGCCTTGGTTTTTGTTATTCTCTGACCCACATTTACTTCACATAGCATTTTTTCATTTCCTCTGTACATTTCGATCATGTCTTTTAAAGACTGCGTTGTAATATAGCCTGATTATTTGCCATTAATTGTCTTTTTTAGAGTTCACGGCACTAAACACTGTTGTGCAAGTCCATAATTTGTTCCCTCTCCTCTTTCCTCCTGTTTCCTTTCACCCTACTCTACAGTGTTCCTCTCCTATACACAGGTATGTCAGAGTTCAGATATCTCAATTCAGGGTGAAACAATTATATCCAGTCTTTGCCACAGGCCATGCCCTGAGCTCCCACAGACCTTTTACCCCGCATCTGTCCATAATGATCTGTTTGGTTACCAGGTCTTTTTTTTTCTGAATTCTTTTAAATGATTGGACACCACCTGGGGCGATGCCTGAAGTAATGTGACGCATTTTAGTGTGTGGTTGTTTACTTTTCTACTGTAATGCTCTAGAATAGGTAATTATTTACACTGCACAGAGCTCCTACAGAAACTGGAAATAGTGCTTAGAAATAGTAAGGCATAAAAATTATGTTTGCATGCTTTGTTCACTTAAGCATTTTTACAAAGTATCAAATGATAACATTTATATTAACACAGATCTGAGCTTTTAGTCTTAGGAAGGTGGACTTATTGGTAACCTGTGTGTGAAATGGGGCTTCACTGTTGATAGTGAGAGATCCCTCAATACCCACAGAGTAGCGATCTGTGGAGGAAGTAACGATATTGGCATGTAGCTACAGGTACTGTGAAGTAAATGGCGGGATTGGTAGTTAAGTTATTGAAGACAGCCATAAAGTGTCTCGGTAGGATCAAGCGTCAGTATAACAGTTATAAAGAGTGTGCACTGTGTTTGCTGCTTCAGGAAAGGAAATAAAGGCCCTTTTTATGCAATGCTCCAATGGTGTCTCATATCAGAACACATTGTAAGACACTTTGGGACATACGCAGACAATATCTAGGACAGCTCTTATTCATTGTGAATGGGACTCCATATTTCAGTCTGGTGCTGCATGCTGAGCTATAGAAACTGCAAAGGAACACACTGACATTACAGGGAAATTTGAGAAATGCTCAGTTTTATGCTGATGTTCTCTGGTACAATAACAAAAAGCCTGTTGCACTCATTGCAAAGCTCACAAAGCAGAAGTCGACTGTTTTTGTGGAGCAATAAATATAAATCATCCAATAAAGAGCAAATCTGTACACACTAACATACCCATCTGTATGAAACATTCAGAGCATTGCATTCACTTGCAGTCAGTGTCAGTCACTGTGAGCAAAGCTGTGAATTTAACAAAAAATCTTCAATGACATAAGTGAACCACCACAATTGTTTGTGAATACACTGTGGAAAAATGCCATTTAAATATATGTTGTAGTAATTTATGTATTTATTTATAGATGTACGTAACTTCTGGCGAAGATAACTGTTGACCCATTTCTTCAGAATATGCTACGTGAGCCCGTTCTCATTCCCGACGCGTAACATACCGACGATTTGTCACGTCCTGAGGCGTCCCATGGGAAGGCGAAAGTAACCTTCCACGTCCCTGTGATACGCGCCGGATTGTGGATGGAAGCCAACAGGAATGACGATCCCGGCGGTAACACACGTTACAGCCGTGTATTCCAGCCCCAACCCTAACCTTAATCATAAACCTAACCTTAACCACAACCTTGATCGTGTTAGTGTTTTCCAAAGCGATTCATGATGAGAAAGTAAAAACAAATGTACATGTGTAGATCAAGTCCGAATGGTTCTCATGTGTCCTCCTGTTTCCGAACGCGTAACAAAGAGACGTGTTGGGTGGCTGAAAGCGTAACATGCCGACGATTTGTCACATAGCGTAGTATGTTATGCTTTGGGAATGAGAACGTGTTGGCCATGTATGTATGTATTACACTGCTGTCACTGAATCTGTTGTTCTCCTGCTTCATATTCATAAAACAGCTAAAGTACTTTAGCCATGGGGGAATGTTTTCCTTCACTGTCAATCTCTTGAAAGGACATCCTCAAGTTTTCTCTTGATAGCACTCAGGCAGTCAAAACAGAGCGTGTAATCATTTGATTACCTGTTTCATCTTTAAGAGTGGGCATGTACATGTGCTTGCATGTAAAGCTGTTCCACTGCATTTCACTGAGGGACTGCAAAATCAGAGAGCGCACACAACACAAGAATAGTGTCTGAAATCAGACCACATGCTGATTTCTCCAATATTAACATTTCCCTCCTGAGCAATAGATTTAAATTCAGCTTTTCAAATGTCAGCAGGTTAACTGGTGACTAGTGAGCTCCACATTTTACAGGATTAGAGTATAAAACTCCATGAGATGTCAGTATTTCTGATCAGTGAAATTGTTGTCTTTATTTATGGTTTTGTGGCCTTTAATCTCTCTTTGACTAGTAATGCAAAATAGGTGTTACCTCAATGTTGCTCCAAATGTAGCCACTACTCACCTGCTCTACACCCTTTTTCTGGTGACAGGCCTCGTCTGCATTACAGCTGAACAAATTGAATCTGCCAGTCAAACTGAAGCGCAACACTTATCTAATCCGACCTGTAATACAGGGCTATGCTCTATTGCCTTTGCATAACACCCTCTCCATGTTTGTAACCCCAGCCCCAAAGGTATCACCAAAGTATTGTCATTTCACTTATTGTAAGTCAAGACCAGCTCTACCTCGTGCTATCCCTGTTATGTCTGTGGTCTTTTTTGTTATTGTCAGGAACAGGCTACTCTCTGGGGTGCAAACACTAAAGTTCACATTACTCACATAATCACAAGCACTTAATATGTAAATATACGCCTAGCCGATCACAGTGAACGGTGAGAAAAAGATACATGGAGTCACTGAGTATTCATCGTGGCACAGACTAACACATTTCTGCCTAAGTCAGCAAGGGAGATGTTAATGTTGCTGTGAGAATTAATGGAAGTATTGGCTTACAAACATTTGGTGATGCATTATTGTGGCTCCCAGCAACCAGCTACTCCTAGGTTGTTTTTCAAGTGCACAAGTCGCAAGGGAAGTACTTCCTGTTTTAATTAGACACTGGATAAGCAAATACTAACTCAGATAAACTGTAGAATCTGTGGTCAGCTATTTCCTATTCCGCAAAAATAGAGCATTCAAATTCAAGTATTAATCATATTCATATATGCAACATATAGAACCCAGCATGGGTTGTAATGAATGGCAGTGCACTGAGAGATGACAAGCTACTTTGTAGTGATCAATAAATAATGTGGGTTAAAGAGCGCTCAAAGCACCCAGAATCCATATAATTCTGTGCAATCCAAAGAAGGTAAAACTCAGCTTGTTCATTTTCCAACGATCATTTCAGAAAAAAAAACATAAGTTAAGAAAACCATTTTTTTCCTCAAAAATCTGTTATTATCTATTGAGCCAATAGATGGCTGTACACAAGAAAACTGTTTGTGCTCATATAAGTATAATTTACTGGTTCACAGTGGCAGCAGGTGTATTGATGTCAAACTATTTCCATTGTCCCAAAAAAATAAACACACCGCTGACAGTTGCAGTTTTAATCAATATTCTGCTCTGCGGTCAGTGTGTAGTCCAGTCCAAATAACTAAAATCAGAACTGAGTGAATTCAAATACAAATAAGAGGAGTCTATAAAGTAGTAGCAGATCTAACTGTTTATACCGTTGCTCTATAAAGTAGGCGAATACCACCGGCTGCTTTTTGGATCACTTGATCCCAGAAAATTCACTTGCAACCAAATGTGCTCTCTTTATCCATCTGCAAGTTATCTTTACAATATCCATTCATATAGCAGACACCAGTATAAAAATATAGTTGAGAGTCATTAAGAGTCTGGCTCTGTGATGTTTTGCACTGCTTTTTAGACCTGTTTTTAAATTGCATAACTCACAAATGTACTGGAAACAAAAAGGACACTTAATTTGTGAAACAGGATTTGGCCAACTTAGTTCCAGGAAGCTAGCAGTCTATACAGCTGTGATTTTTTAAGACAGTAATGCTTGGATGAAATAAATCCACTTGCTCCGCTGTCCATTATTTTCACTCATTGAATCCATTACGTGTATATGTAAGACTAATGGTTAACAGCAGATGCTTAATTGACAATCTCTTTAAAGTTTTTCTGGTAAATCTGCAACATTTTTCTTTACAGTTTCCAGAGTTTCCAGAAGAACTGTACTAGATTCCCATCGTGTGTGAGTGCCCAGAGAATCTGGCTTCAGGTCTGCTTGAATGACTCAAATGAGTCAATGACTCACTGACAGCTCACTAATAAATGGACAGACACACAAGCTACAGCATACAGTATATATTTGAATATACTCCATAGACAATATACCCATCCCTTTTCTTCTGCTTCATCCAGTGTAGTTGTAGGGGGTCTGGAGCCAGATGGAGCCCAGTTGTCAAAGGACAAGAGGTGGGGTACACCCTGGACAGGTCGCAAGTCTGTTGTAGAGTGAACCATTCGATCTCACAATCACACCTAGGGTCAATTTAGAATTGTGTAGGGCCAATGTGTGTGTGCGTAAACCAGTTTTAAAATATTGCCCCTTAACTTGGAGGTTAAAAGACTTATACCAAATATGTGCTTGACATTGTACCTCCACCTAATATGACAATGTAAGCCGGTAAATAATATAGTTCAACATTATACACAATTCTTTCCTGAAATCATGAATTCTGCAGAGCCCTGTCCAAGCAAATTGTTTGCTTCTTTCTAACGATTCTATCTCCACCTTGGGCAATTTTCTTGGTGCGCCACACGCGAGAGCGGTGTAATATTCCAAGATCTTTTTTTCTTTTTTTATGTCAACACTACACAGTTCACTGAGGATGAATATGCAAAATGATTTATTCAGTTCAGCACCATCCTTGTAGAACCCATGGTGATGGAAAGTGATAAAGGAGAGAGGAGAGCAAAATGCAGGCTTTTTAACCACCCAAGGTTAAAGCCATCTCTTACACAATATTATACAATGCAGCAGACCACTAAGCATAAAAAAGCAAAAATGACACCCTGAACTATGAGAAGGATTTTTCTGTTTAATTATGATTATAGAAATATCCTGGACCTGAACTTTGCTCACTACTCTCTTGCGTATGCGTGTGGATTGTACTGCAAAGCCGCAATAATGCAAAGACAAAAGTCTCTTTTCACGGGGAGGGATGTCACACATGAGAACCTGGAGGTCTGGCACTGAATTTTCCTTGCACGGGTCATTCTCTTGTTCACAATTAAGACGTCACTCAAGCTTGTATTTTATCGTGACAGGGAATGCCCAGCAAAATGGAGATAAAAACAAAAACTGTGAGAAAGATGCCAGCATACTGAAGTGGATGAGGATAGCAAAGAATCAAATAACAGATGTAAGAGAGAAAAATTCTTCCTTCAGTAGTTATAACTGTACACAAACTAAACACAGAAATGCTAAGTGTAGATATTATAGACCATCCACCAACATTAATTGTAGATGGTCTACTGTAAAACAGCATTAATCCTCATGTCAGAATCCCCTTGGTGTATGTGTGTGATGTGGGAGTTGCCTTGTTTTGGTTAGTGTTGGAGGATGTGTTATGTAGGAAATAGTGGATTTAACAATACGTCAGAGGTATTTACTCACCATCAAGAACTAAGTAGACACTGCTGCAAAACCATCTCTGTTCTATTTGATGTGTTTTATCGCGTTGAATATCTCATCCACAGATAAAGTGGCTTTGGAATTCTTAAAATTATGACTAAAAGACTAAAAGACTGAGTAAAATGTGTAGGCTAACTTAGTGAGTAGAAGATACAGAGGCAACAACTGTCACTTACTTTTGCATTACATTTACAAAAGAAAAGAAAACTGTTATTACAATGCTATAACGTGTTTTTAACGGCAGCATTCCAAATCATAAATTGAAAGTGTTGCTTCGCTTAGGCAGGGAAGCTGGGACGTTCATTGGGTTCTGCCCGAGGCTGTTTGGTCTGAGGCCAGTTGTCCTGATGCTGTTTTATCTCTGCTTGGTTTGTCTAATACCGTTTTGTCAGATATTTGTCGAAGGTTTTTTGTTCTGATGCTGTTTAATGCTCGTCTGAGCTTCTACTGGAGGATACCTCAGCCTTGATAAACATTTTCCTGGTGGTCTAGGCCTGTTTGGCCTAGACAATGCTTTCTACACAGTGTTTTTGAACCAATACCCACCCACACAGTACAGCTCAGTACAATTTGGTTGACTGTTGTGCTCTGTTTTGGTACCCACAAGTATTGTACACAGTATGGTTTCTGAGCATAATGATCTTGTGTAACCTTGAAGCTAGCACAACTTGATACATGGATGTGTATAACTAAGCCCCAATACAGAACGGTAAGTGCAGCTTATGGAGAGCTCTTCATGGTGTTACATGAGGGGGACTCTTTGAAGATCAAATGTTTATGAGGGGCATCAAGGTCCTGCCAGTGAAGCACAATTAAAACCTCTCTGAACCTGAGACACTCACAGGAGATAATGAGAAAAGGGCTTCCTCTAATCCCAACTAATTATGTTTGGATGCATGATTAGATTGTAGTAAACATGCGGTGGAGTAGGTCATTTTGTTTACACAGTAAATATCCAGTTTTGCATTCCTGGTTTAAGAAAGAGCCCCTAAATTGTATTTTCTATGTTGCTGTACACTCAAGGACAAAGGGAAAAGACAGAGTTGTGAATAGTTCCTCGCACACTCAGTATGCTTCTGTAACACATGCTATGAATTTAACAGCGTCTAATAAAAGACGCACTACAAACACTGATCAATACAATACATCTCTGCCACACAGATGTAACTTGTCTGTTTATCAAACATCAAAAACCATACCATGCATAACCTCATTGCCCTCTTCTGGATGAGGAAAACACAGCACTGCATTCTTTGCTTTCTTTTTACTGTGAAATAATGAGTTTTGCATATCATCCATGGGTTCTGCTCAAAATTGAAGATTTCGTTATATTTGGCATTCACACTCCCACAAAGGTTAAAAGACTGGAAGGGGCACATAAAATAAACATCATCCTCCCATATATTATCATAAATCTGCTACTTATACACACTTCCTATAATCTTCTGTGTAGCATATAAGCTCTCACACAAAAGTAACACTATGTAACAACCCATTAATCTTTAGCCATAAGTGGGACAGACAGGAAGAGGGAAATAAATGAAAGTATTTTACGCCATTCACAGGGGCCTCACCATGCAGGCTGAATCTAAGTGGAAAAAGAGATTCAAATGTGAGGGCAGTCCTGAAGTCGTATTTTTATGCAATTTTCCCGCATCCAATCAGGCTTCCAATCTGTACAGACACACACACCCATACTTAACAGTGAGAAAGCTAAAAGAAAATAAGACGATTCTTCTCAATGACTTGATGTTGTTGCACTGTATCTGCTTCACGTTTCTTTATCCTCATTCTGTCATCTTTCTTATCAAATCATTTTGCTCCACACCAATTCCCCTGCAGTACAAAACCCCCTTTTTCTTGGTCCACTATAGTTGCCCTATCTCTTAGTTTAAGCTGCTCTTTATCGCTTTATGCTACTTGTGTCTATTTCCTCTTCCCCGCGAACACACACATACGCACTGCTGATACACAAAAGAGGCAGATGCAGTCTCTATTATTTCCTCTGAAAGTTAATTCTAAATCCAGTTCTCATTGCTACAACCACACCATGCAGTTATTCTAAGCTGATTTATGCTACATTTTCTGGTGTGCTCATTGTGCAAGCTGAAGGCAGTAGTCAGCCGAGTGATCAGAAGTGATTCAAAACAGTGTAAAACCTCAATAGGATGTCATGAATAATCATAAGCGCCAATACCGGTTCAGCTGTCTTGATCAAAGATAGCATGACCAAAAATTGTTGCACTGTGGTTGGTTTAAAGTTTTAAACTATTACGTTATATAACTGAGAAACAAAAATGTGCCTTTTTTTCTGGATTTTTTACATAGTACTGAGCCTTTTCTCCCAAACATACAACATTTTTTTTCCCCTTCAGAAAATACATGGAGATATTCCTTAATGGCACCAAAGGCTTTAATCTTTAACTATTCTTTTTAAAAGGTAAAAAAAAAAATTGCATTTGTGTGTTACTCTGTTAATCTTATTTGAGGCAGGTTTTCTGAATTGTGGTTATTATACCCAACGCAGCTAATGCCTTTGTGATGTGTATTATTGATTTATTTATTTAGTGATAATTATTATTTTACTGATATTATATCTACGTGAATGTTAGCAAATGAAAAGGCTTTAATACCTTAAAGGGAAAATAATATGCTAATTTTACCATATTTTGACATGTTTTTCTTGAACTATTGCAGGCGCTTTTGACATACAGTTAAAAAAATATATTCTTCTTTATCTTAAAATGAACCTGTGGCTCCATCATTTCGTGGTTTACAAATTCACCTACCAAGTGAAGATCCATGGTTTTATCCCAGGACACACAAATCCCTTTGGGCTTGTGTCAGGAAGGGAATCTAATCTTCAAAAACGCAAGGAAAGAAAGCATCTGCTAAATAAAACGTACAAGTTATGAATAAGGGAGCACCTTAAAGTATCATTTATCTTAAACTGGACCTTGATGTGCCCCTGAAGTTATCAACTGTCCAAAGCAAGTCATTTTAGCTCTTGTCACTGTAAGGTGCCTTTCCCTAAAACCCTGTGTTCCTACCCTTCATTTGGCATCCTCAAACAGAACCTTGTGCTTATGGGCACTGCCTTCTTATCTTGCCAGCACAGGTTCAAAAAAAGGGACTGTGAACCAGTAAAAAACACAATTTCTTGTTATTGATTGGAAATGAAAATGTTAAAATCCTCCTGCACATGTTCAAGCTTGAATCCAGGAATATGTGAGTAGACAGTATACATATCCACAAAGATTACAGCAGGGCATCTCTGTTCTGTAAATATTAAGCTCATTACCTGCTTATTTTTGGACATAATGGTGGATTTAGTCTTTCCAGTCCTGACAGTAACCACTGCAAATGAAGCGATAAACTGCTGTCACTAGAAGACGACAGCGTTTCCCTGCAGCATCGCTTATAACTGCTACTACACATACAAAATAATTAGTATAGCTATTGTAAATTGTAATTGTAAATATGCCCATTGTCTTCACTGGCATGACAGTCACAAGCCAAATATCAATACAAGACAAACACCTGAAGTTATTTTAATACTATAAAAATGCCCTTTTTTAGTCTTATATTAGCCAAAAATGTATCTTTTTACTGGACATGCCAAATCATTATACAATATGTGAAACAATACAGCATGTTAAAAACCTAATATTTTATTTGTGCATGCTGATTTTATGACCTATATTTCCATGTGAAAGTTTTCTAAACCTCTAGCTGCTGTGAGAATAAGTGTTTGTAAAATGTGCCCCGATGTTATCACCTTCTGATGGAGTGGAACTTGACATCCTGGAAGCAAAAGCACCGTAGCATGTTTTACAATGTAAAACAACTTTTTTTTTTTAGGTTAATAGCATGATCTTTCCCCAACACTGAGCAAGTGGGTTTTATATGTGAAACTGTGCAGAATGATAAAACCCTGGTGCAGTAAAAGAAATATGTAGCAGTTTTTGCAAATTGTACTGCCTAATGAGCCCTTTCTACTACTTTGAACTTAACATCCATATCTGGTTGTTAAATAAAAACAATTCTGGTTTACAATAATAAATAGTTACAAATATTAGAAACATGCACTCACAATTGTTCTTGTTTTGCTTGTTTTTTTTCCTGTCATTATTATATACTCAAGCAAAATAAGTTCTACAAAATTCAATAAAAAAAACCCCAAAACTGTAATCCTCTGACCCAAAACAAGTGTGCTTATTCTCAATTTCTCCACCTTTCTGGCCTCTGTGTCCAGCATTTATAGCGTACCACAGCACCATTTTTCCTACAACTTAAAAGTAAAAGGATCTCTGTCACTCAGTATAGCAGAATGAAACTTTTACATGAGGGAAATGTAAAACTTGGACACATTAATACTGACCACATACTGTTATATACTGTTATATATAACATTTTTCTCTTGCCTCCATTTCTCGTGTCCTACGTCAACAAAGCTAGTGCACTGTATACACCCTGTCTGGTCCCTTTTAGGAAAATTAAATCACAGGCATGCAGGAAACGTTAATTGGGTTTTATGCCATTTGATGCGAGTCCTGTCCTTCAGCATATAGTGGATATAGTGTCTTTGAGATCAGAGGGCACATGCCTGTGTGTCTCTTACACAAATGATTTTTTAAATAGACAACCAAAATAGTAGCTAATTTAATTAACTGGTCTGATTTTTTTTTTTTCTGTTTTGTTTTTCTGGTTAAGTGCTTTGCAAATGATTTTTTTTTCACGATTGCAAACACTTATCAATTGTAGCTGAACTAATAAGAAAGATAAAACGAAAGAAAGAAGCCTTTAGTTGATGCTGCCAGTCTATTCATGATCTGTCCTATCCTATTATGTGGTTGCTGTATTGATTTGTTTAGCCAAGTTTAACCAAGACTGAGGCTGTGCTTTCTGTGAGAACATCACTCTTCAAATCAAAACTCCACATTTGTCTTGTCATGAATGGTTGGCTCACAAATGTTGATATTTAGTTTTTTTTTGTGTCAAACTTCACATTTAAAAACAAAACTGTGTAAATGAAATGCTTTACTGGCCTTTAGCTTACTACAATTAAGTCATCTGTACAAAGAAAACAAATTGATGTACACGTAGTTTAAGACCTACTTTTCATCCTGATTGCCAGGAAGTTACAACCCAAACCCATGCCCATTATCTGGACAACATGAGAGCCATTAACAGCCATGATGGGATGGATTCCCATGAGGACGATAGATGGACAGTTACATAGATGGCAGGTGATGAGGTGGACAAGGGAACATGGGGAATGGTTATAGCCCTCATTCCTCAAACTCAATTACTGCGCCTGGCTCCCTGAATCCCACAAATGAATTGAAGTTATGGCAGCTGTCGCTTTGATCACGAATGGGGCCAAAAACCTTCAACGCTGACCTGAGAAGAGTTAGCTGGGTAAGGTATAGATGAATATTCAACACATAAAAGCACTCCACACCTTCTGTGATGATAAAAATGTCCTGCTCTATCTACTTAAAGTGCTTTGTATTAATGTTTGCATCAAGTTGTTATAAATAAATCAAACAAGATTGTTGTGCATCATATACACACACACACACACACACACACACAGTAACTTCATTAACACACAGGTAGGTCAGGCTCTGACAGTAAACCATGTCTTGCGCTCTTTTACACATCGTCCATGTCAGCTGTCACACACAGATTTCAGGTTGACAGTGGAATACTTTAAGCAATAAGCACCTCTCTGGATAACTCATGTAACCGGTCTGCCTTTACATGAAGTAAGCACTGATTCTCTTTCAGTTGGCTTTCATTGATCTGAATTGCTTTGCTGTGTCCACAGAGAAGCTCCGTAACACCAGTGCTGACACTGTGTTATTTTGGTTAGTATACCAGACACGCCCTCATTAGGTCTGCTCGTTTTTCACCTGCTAATGTGCAAGTTTGCACAATGCCTTTTATTACAAACATTTATTTATCATTTTTTAATTTTTTTTTATGCAGTGATAACTATGTAGACATTAAACTCCAACTGTAGTCTTTGTTTAATTAATCAGTTATTCTCAGCATGCTTTGCCTGACTTAAATACTGAAACAGTAAAATGAACAAAATGTTGTTTGTTGTGTGGGTATACCTAAGAAGATTAACTGGCATTACGTAAATCCTTGTTAAGAAAAAATGTATAATATCTTGTGTTTTTGAACAAATGCAAATTAACTGATTTTGTGTGTGCGTCTGTGTGTTCAAAGCACTTTGAAATATTGTTTATAAGCGATAACCTATATATAGGTTAGGCATGTGTTCTCTTTGCATGACGGGTTAATTTACCAGATGAAGAACTGATATTTACCCGGATTATGACAGGCTAACAGCCAAACAATTAAAACCTGCGTTTGCACTATATAGTGCGAATGCAGGTTTATACTAGTATATAGTATCCAACTTCACAGTAAGCCTGCTTTGCAAAAAGAAATATATTTTGACAGGATTTACATCATGTCCTGTATATTTTCTTGATAGGCTGCAGAACTATATTACTAAAAATAACAGCGGGCCTACAGAGTATTAGTGAGCAAAATAAGGAACATTCACAGTGAAGTGACTCCAGAGACTTCTGCTATCAGAAAACATAACCAATCCCAGGCATTGTTTTTGCTGATCTTTGAAGACCATCTCATATTCATGACACACAACCCAAAAACACACACAGGCAGTCCCACACTGTCCAAACTGTCAATCTTTACCTAAAGGCATCTCGGTTTGTAGTATTTAGTCATATACTATTTATAACTATGCACCAATATCTGTTCCATTCATGCACTGCATTGTGTGTCACTGTAAAATGCTTCTGAGAAATATTTTTAAAACGTGGTTGCTTGCAGTTTTTTGAGTGTCATTGTACAATTTTAGTTATTTTTGTTGCTGTTTTGTTCTACAGTGATGCCATGTGCGGTATTTTCTGGCCCATTTCCATCACCGGAGCATATAAAGAAACAACTAATGATATAACAATAACCTAAAGCACAGTATGTCTATAGAATAATTAATTATAATGCACAGACTATATAAAATCTATAGTAATAACAGCATGACTAAAGTTCTACAGATTCGCCAACAGATTATATATTATTAATAGTTTCAGTAGTTCCCTGAACCTTGAAAACATAAATACCTATGAAAGTCTTCAAGTCAAATAGTCATATTTAAATTCATTTTTACTTATATAATATTGGAAAATAGCTCATTCTAAAATGTTAGAGAACACTGTACCAACAGGCCATCTGGATCTCAGACTCGCTTTGGCTTTGGGATCTGAAAAGGAGCATGTAATAGTCAGAAGCTGCATCCTGTAAGGAAGTGAGGCACTTCAGCAGTCTGCATCACACTTCACTGTAGCAATATTGTCTCAGCAGGATTTTAAGTGTTTCCATTAAACATGAGGATTTGTTCCTTTTGACCTAAATATGAATCACCAGTAAGTCTTGATGCGCTGACTTGAGTATTGTATTACAAGGTAAGTTAACATTTGAACTGCCCACACAGCAACTGTCACTCTATGGTTTTCCATCAGCTGCACAGTGATAACAGGATGTTGGCATTTAAAAACCACTAAAGCTGATTAATCTCAAGCCTGACAGTAAATATGCTAGCGTTTTGAGTCATACACACAGAGGAGAAAAAAAAAAACTTGGCCCATGAAAACATTACTAAATGGCTCAAGTATATTTTGAAATGATTCTGTTATACCCAAAGCATTTGCAAATGGCCAGTGGCTGTCAGAGCTATGGAAAAAGCAGCTGAGTACAGGTATATGGTATATTTCATTAGACATGGAGCCTTAGGGGAGCTGACTACACTGTATGTTTGCCACAGAGGATTGATGACTACTTTTTATGAACGTAAATAAATAAATAATGGCTGTAATCCCAGAGATATGATGACCATAATGTGTGCTTCAATAAAAAAGCTGCGGACTGAGGCTTCTGATAGAAGTTTAATTCACCATGGAATATGTCTTATTTATTTATTTATTTATTTATATAATCGTACCATTTATTCATGTACTGCTGCAAACATGTGGCTAAAAGATTGAATTCTTTTTGACTACAAAGCTCAGTGGGTTATCAGGTTTACTGCCAACTATTTAAGTATCCTCTGCTTTTAAACCTGAAAAGATGACTAAATGTTTTACGGGAGAAATGGGTGCTTGGCAAAACTTCAAACGAAGAGCACACGGGCTCCTTAAGCACACTTTTTCCAAACACCTCGTTTTCAT
>VOQK01019153.1:1948-15505 GCA_015052645.1 Benitochromis conjunctus
GGCTTACCAAATGTAATGTTTTCATACACTTTGAATATGACATAATATTATATTATTCCTCCCACAGTCCAACGTCAAGCAGTTAGGTTAATAGGTGAGTCTGCCTCTCTGTGTTAGCCCTGTGACAGACTGGCGACCTGTCCAGGGTGTACGCTCCCTCTCGCCCTATGATAGCTGGGATAGGCTCTGCAGCCCTTATAAGGATAAGCGGAAGAGAATGGATGGATGTATCTTAACAAATCACAGCTCTTAAAGAGCACCATATGTCTAGTTAGCAATTTGGAAGCTAATGTTAGTTATGTGGAGAATTCAGAGTGCTATGAATATTATGCTGGGAAGCAGACTAACTTAGCACAATAACAGGGCATTAAAGCCTTATTTAAAACAAAAAAAAGATTCAGAGTCTTTAATTATCTTACATATGCACATATTGAAGCTTGTTTTCCCATTTTTAGCCTTTCCTATAGCTTTATGTTTAGAATACAGACAGTGCAGTGGGATCTGCACTGCCGCGTAGCCATGAGTCTGTAATGGTAGCCACGCTGCCATGACTCATCTGGACACTTCAAAGGAACAAAGCCATGCTTAATATTGTTAGTACCACCTGTGCTTTCCCCACGATGACAAGTTAAAATGGCTGGTGTGAAAAATGCATAGGGATGATGTTGAATAAAAATAATACATTTTGCTCCTTCTGCACTTTTCATCATCCTCTTCAAAAATACATGCTTGAAGTTCTTAGATGTTTTGGCATGTCTAATCTCTGACTATAAATCGTGTTTTAAAGCGACATTTTCCAGCTTATGACACGTTGAACGGCGATGTCAGCCATCTGCATCCAAAGCACATGCTCTAAACAACAGAAGTGACTTGGCAAATTAGAAAGTGATGGCGCGTGATAAAAATTACTGTCATTATAAGATGTCTGGAAATCCAGCAGGGGCAGTAACATACAGAAACGCTACATTGCGATTCTGTATGCATTCACTTTGTGCACTTTTGTGTGGACAGATTACCTTAAGAAATCTTAGCCCAATAACGTGCTGGCAAGCAGTTCCGACAAGGCGTGCTCTATCAATGAGGCTCGAGCCGCCTTGCAGCCTTTTAACATTCTCAGTGTGCACTACCAGGAAAAATCTCAAAATCTCTTCTTGTCATCTCAGTTGCAAACGTCCACTGGCATAAAAATCTTGACATGCAAAGCGCTCTCGCCCCTGCAAATACAGAAATTACTCTTCCATGCCATTTGTTTACTTGTTTTTTTTATTTTTTTTATTTGTTTCAATGTTTTCTCTCTCTTCATCTCCCTGCTGTTTTGCGTCAGCATATTTTGCTCCCTGGAGAGAGAGAGATGGAGGAAAGGGATTTATTCTCATGCTGTTCTCTCTGCTCCGTATATGAGATGTGGACTCTCATGCCAGGTTGGAGTACTTTCTGCTGCATTTGCACATTGCATGACTGCTTCTTTTTGCCTCTGACACAGACTCATAATCAGACCCTTGCTGCCTTCTCCAGCTCGAATCTGCCCTGAGCCAAAACACGGTGGCTACATATTCGCACTGATTTCAGGCTTTTTAACATTTACTTAATGAAAATGCACATATTAAAGTAAAACCTGCATAATAAGTTAAATTGTTAAATGTTATCCTATATTATTTCCTACTTTATGCTTCTGCTTCACAGGAAGAAAATAACACTGCTCTGCACTATTGAATCGCAAAGTAAAAATTAGCTCCCCCTCAATGAAATGCAATGTTACTATTTGACATCCACCTTTTTCACCCTCATTTGATCCGACTTTCTATGTTATTTTCTAATTAAAACATTATTCCCCAAAATATACTCGTATAACATTAATTTTATATACATATATATATATATATATATATATATATATATAAAGCATAATATAATGTATAACATTTACAAACAGTAGCTAAGGATACAGTAATATCAAGTAATTTATTTATTTTTTAGCCTAAAGTCACACAGCTTTATAATTTATTCTATTTTTTTTGCTTCTCAGAGGTGGAGAGAGCTGCTTAGACAGCTAAAGCAAGAGAGCCGGAGTAATTGTAATCATAGCGTCATTTGTATTTGTGGTGTCCATGGACATGGACATCCTTGCAGCCTTTTAACATTCTCAGTGTCCATGGCATCAGTGTCATAAAATGTCATAAAAAAAGGCTACAAAGGCATTTTATTACTTTTTTATTACTTTATCAATGATAAAGTTTGACCACTTTCAACCTCGGTTTTCGCAGCTATGCCTCTTCGCCTTTGGGAGGCAGGAATCCCGAGTGCAGTAAGGCAACCATATGTGGCTGTGAATGCACGTCTTTGACTTAAAAATGGGGACACCTCCTGTCTGTTCAAGATGAATGACAGAAGCAAATTCATTCCAAGCAGATCCAGAGATGCCAGATTTCTCCTAACAAAGCCTTTTGTTTTAACTGAAATCAACTTTGGCGTGCAAACACTCCCTCACGCACTGCTCTGTGTGTTCTGCTGAAAGAGAAGGTGGGGACCTTGAGATTTCTACAGGTATTCATAATGTTTCATTTCTGTCAGTCTTTGTTCTCTCTTTCGCTCCAGAGGGTCCGTGTTTCACCTGGACTAGACAGCAAAGACACGCAACTCTGGATCTGAGATCACTCCCAAGGTGCCTCTTAGCATTGTCTCCTTCAAAATCTGCAAATGACAGATGCTACCTCCACAGCAGCAGCCCTGAAGCACTCTGGGAAAACCCTGCTGCATCTCCTAAACCTAAAGTGGCTGGTCAGGATTACATATTTGGCTGGGCAGATATGTCCTCCCAGCTGGGGGTTAGATGGCCTCTTCTCTTTCTCACACACTTTCTCTCTCTAAGGCAAACCTTTCTGTGTTTGTTTGTTTTTCAGGGTTTTTTTTTCTTTTCGCTTTTTTCTTTTCATAAGCCCTCTGATTTTGCTGCTGCGTCCTGTATCTCTGCCATTCCCTGACTCACAGAGTAGAGCATGCACAATTCCCCCTACCATGCGAACCTTATTGTGCACAGCACCCCCTCTCTGTTTCCTGGTAACTCCCCTGTTTCCCAAGGCTTATCTTCCAACTGGCAGACATGGGATATCACACCTCGCACAGATATCGAGTCTCTCTTCCCAACTGCCTCCCTTCATGTCTGCCCCTGTCATCCTTGCTCTGCATCTCTTTTGCCCTCAGCTCTCACACCTCTTAGGTTGTCACACTGCATCCGTGCATCTGGTTTTAATTGATGTGCAGATATGCAGTGCTGCACACATGACTGCTAAACAAATAGATTTTGACACATTCACAGACTATATTTAAATCCATGCTTTACTTATTTACTTGTGCTGTGCCTTGAACTGATGTGCAGCAACATTGTGTACATGTTTAATGCGGATGTAATCATGCATCTCTAAACGATTAATAAGAATTTAATAAGGAAGTCATATTTGATTTTGTTTAATTATGTAAGTTAATCAATTGGTTTCTCATTAAACACTCGAGAAACTGATAAACCCAACCTATGGAGCCTGCATGTCCATAGTTGCAATGTGACTGTTAGGAGCACAGATAGATGAAGGTCTGAGAAATATAAATTAGGACACATTCAATTTCACATTAAGTGAAATATTAGTTTGAAAAATATGGATCCAATTACACATGCACCTTTAAAAGTGGCATCCTGTATCATATACTTGCTGCAAAGCGTGAGGGATGGTAAGTACAGTACATCTCTTCAAGATGTTCCTACTGTCACGACGTATTAATGATGTGCTACCAAGTGACATTTTAAAACTGAACACTCTTTTGAGAGTCAAATAGAGTTTGACATAAACTCCTAAGACAAACAGTGTTGCAGACAGATGTGCAACATTTCACAGCACTGCAGCAGCGGCGGACGTGTTGTACTGAGAGGCTCTCTCAGAAGTGCTCACATTGTCTCGTCTTTGCAGCGCGGGACTTCGCCTGACTGTGGCTGTTTGATGAAGCGATGGTAAGGTTAAGTAAACTGTATGTGCAAACTTCATGTGCGCACATGGCATCTGGGGAGTGTGATAAGGTTGCCGTTTATGGCCAGTGGCAACATTTTGTACTCATTAAAATCTTGTTTGGACAATGGAACATCCTTGTTTACAAAACTGACAAAAAGCACTGACTCATTTGGAATGACTCGAGCGCTTCTCAACAACAGTTTTGCCTCAATTTTTCAAGCAGGCATCGATATATTCTACATATTCCATGTTTATTTCAGATTTTCTAATTACCTCATATCTTATTGGTCATTAAATCTTCCGTAAACTGATTATTTCCCACATTCTGTCTGAAATGGAGGCAAAAAGTATTCCTCAGTTTAGTGTCTTATACATGACTGAAGAAAGCGAAAAGCTTGTAATTAAAGCTGAATACTAAGTTAACCTTTTCACCCTTGCTTTAATACTGTCGTTCACAGCTCCAACTTAGCACTTAAGTAGGGGGATTTCCATCATACTGATGGCGGATTGAATATAAAGTTGAATCACAGCTGGCTTTGCGTCGATTAAATCATTTGCAAGGGTTTGCTGGATTTAGCAGAGATGCAATCAATCTGAGATGTGCCGGAGACAAGATAAACATCTCCTGAATTTACACAGTTATTATCACAAAGAGGATAGAATTAGTTCATTCTCCCAAATACCTTGATACATACTTTGTACTACTCTACTGACGCCAAACCGTCCTAATTAAAATGAAGCCCGAGTTATTTTGCCTTTGATTTTGACCCGTGTGTTATGACAAACAAAAGATGTAAATGTAAGGAGGTGTCAGGATACGGCGAAGCACTTTGGCAGAACAAACAAAGAGGTCTGAGCGGTAAGCATCCCTCCAGCTACGATTAATAAAAAAAACAAAGTGATCTGACATTTCGCGTAACTATTTACAATGATCTAACAGTGATTTTTCATATAGACCATGTGTCTGCGTGGGTCTGGTTTTTGATCTAAACCAACCTAATATCATGTGAGCTTCCTGGAAAGTAAACAGTTTCCAAACGAGCCCTAAAAAGGCCAGTGTTGTGTATAGGGTGGTTTTCAACAGATCTGTCTTACATTACAAATATTGAAGGAAGTTTATGAACATGGCTTGTAAAAAAGGCTTTGTCTTGCTTCAATTTCACCCCAGATTTATATTTTATGATGATATTTTGAGTCCTTCTGTAAATGTTTTGCGGAAAAGCTGAATTGGCATTTTCTTTTAGGTACAAGTTATATAACGGGAAGTAAACATTCCTGGATTAGCACACTAAATTCTAACCAATAAGCTGTACAGTTTTCTGCACAGGCTGATTTCCTGCGCAAAGCGTACACATACCAAATAAGGCTGTCAGATGAAACTAAGAGAGCAAACCAGTAGATCCCATAATAGCTGGACTAATTGAGCCTCACTGGAATTTGCAGACGTTTGTTTGATGTACTTCATGCTTGGCAGGTGTAATGCTGGTGGTCAAAAGTGAGTGCACGTTGTAGTCTGAAGTTATTTTAAAAATAAAGTTGTGGTGGGGAAAAAAGGCCAAGAAATACAAACACAGATTGCTTCATTTATTAGTGAGATGTTCCACAGACTGAGTAAAAATTCACGGGTAAGTAGCAAACAGAATTGTGACTGCTTTGAGGAAAAGAGATTAGAATTTGAAATTTCCAGTAAGGCTCCATTAGACTATTTTGGGACCTGCATGTATTCTGTCTTACTGGGAATTTAATGGAGGGTTTACAATACGCTAGTCTCTCTGCTTTCATTAGCCACCCACAAGGTGTATGCTTGGAACAGGAGGTGTACTTAGTCCAGTTCCAGTAACTTCAAAGTTGCAGTATGGGCTTTACAACGTGAGTCATCAGAAGCTGTTGAGCTTAGCTGCTAATCAATAACCTCATTTTTAAAAAAGATACAAAAGGTAGGAAATACTCCATTTGATGTATTTCTAATTGAAATTTTAAATATTTAGCAATTACACATTAAAGTAACACCCTCCTAACTAATATCTAAAGTTTATTTAGCTAACATTATTACTTCTTGGATATCTCATAGGGCCAATGTCACATGCATATTTCTGATAAGCCAGTTGCTTTGAGTCGCATTTATTTTTGTAGTCGAGCGCACTCCCTGATCAGTAACAAAACCTTTATTTTAAAATGTCCCTCTCTACATAACTAATAATAATGATATTTTATATGTACGAGACACTAGATATATATTAGTAAACAAACAAATGATATATGACAATATAATTAACTTGCATTAATTACCAAAAAGCTAATCTCTTTAAAAGTAATAGCAACAAGATTCAGAATACAAGATATCCCATTTGTAGACATGGTGATTCATCATAACAACTTTAGTGCATCCCACCTTTCGTGACCAGCTCAACATGTTCTGGGAGAGTTGCATTTTATGTAGCAATTGATTTATTTCTTACCTTGCAGCTTGGTCTTAGGGATTTTCCCACAAGGCTTGGTGGCTGTGACAGTGGCGGCGCAGGTCGCATCCATGAGCGCTCGCTTTAGCACTCCCGTTCTGTTCTTCTTGCCCGTTGCCAGATCGCACTCCCCCCAGGCCTGGAAGTCGTACTTGCATTCACCTATCACATAAAAAGACATCAGACTTTAAATCGCGTGCCTTTCCCAAGTAGCTCGGAGAAAGAATGGTATGGACGAGACCAGAAAGGAAACCTGGTAAAAAGGCAACTTTGCAGATCTTACATTTGTTTCTAAAAGGAGCCCATTGCAATCAGTGACTGTAACAAGCCCCTGAGCCAGGGGAGTGCTGAGTCACTGACTTTGAATGGGTGTTTGATGAGCAGTTGGCTACCCTCCTCCATCAAGGGAAACTGTCCACCGCTCACAAATTGTCTTTTCTTAACAACAAACTAAAGTGTGTTTATGTTTGTCCTGCAGGAATAGGTGATGCTTCACAGTGTGAGTCTCATATTCTTGATATGATGAAACCTTCTAAAACATGAATGTAATCAAACAGAGCCTGGCTCCTGGATAGATGTAATTTTAGAGCAGGACAATTTGACATATTCGTGATGTTTGGGGGCGAGGTCTTGCTGGTGCTTTCATTTTATCATACATTTGAAAACAACTTAAATTCAACCCAAAGAAGATTAGACGGATGGCAACAGTGGCTAATACGCTCTATGTTTCGGATATTGGTTTGAAAAGCATGCAGGCGTGTGCATGTTAGTGTTTATTTATGTACTGTATGTTCATGTCTCCCTTATCGCTCTCCATTAATTTTTTTTTCCCCCCAGTCTAGCCAGGCTTCCTTGACGGTATGACACTCATTCTTCTGCCTCCTCTCTCATCAAAGCATCAGCGCCCTTGTCACTGCTTCTGAGATCCCAAGGTGCTCATCAGAGGAGGGGAGAGGTGGGAGAAGGGGCGAGGAAAAGAGGGGTGAAGAGCGACGAGGGGGAGTGACAGGGCCATTGTTGCAAGAATCCGACAGGGACCTCCTGAGTAACCAACTTTAAAAACCCTATGCCTCCACAGCTGTAATTTGTCTTGGAGAGAGCTCCCTTGCTGACTACCAGGAATTTGTCAGGCAGCTCATGTATTCTTTAAAGTGTTTCATACAGTGTAACACAGTATTTGTGCTGGCAAAACTGATGGTTGCAAAAGTGTGAAAACACCCCCTCATCAATGACTATTCATCAATCCAAAGTCTCAAATCACTGAATATAATTTGTTCACCATCACTAACATCATCCCCACCATCTATTCTTTTCACCACTTATTCTATTTCTAGAATGATTTCTAGTTTAGGTCCATCTTGTTTTCCAAATTTAAAAAAAATATGCACATATATTTTACGTACACTACTGTGGTCATGAGCCATCCTTAATTTCCTTATATTTTGCTTCCAACAAGATTTTTGTCATTTTTAAAGTGGTCCTAAGCCAGTTTTCTACAGGGACTTTATTTTTTTGTTTGTCAAGCTATTTAATACTGATCTATAAATCTTTCAAGGATAAAAAAGTCACCTAACTCAAAGAACCACATCATTTGATCCCTTTTTTTTAGTTGAATGTGTATAAAATGCCAAGGATAACACACAGTTTGACAGATATAAATAAGCAATTTTGCACCAACAAGGTGATTCCTAAAAGCTATTAACTGAAAACGTGCTATAGCTCAAAAAAACATGAACGGTTTGTGAAAGTCACGTCTTTCGCTGGAAAAGAAATCCAGCAAAGACCTGACGCAGGACCTGAGAGACACAGCCATTTCTGACGAGTAGCTGATCCATCTACTCATCAGAAATGGTCTCAGAGGAAGCGTGGCTGTCAGTCATGTTAAGGAAGGGAAACGGGGAGAAAAGGTTGAGGTATGCTACGTTACATAGGAATTGGACTGACTGTGGCAAAATGTCTTGTGGAGTAACAGATCAAAATTTTAAATGTGTGGTTCAAATCATCATGAGTATGTATGGAGGACAGCAGGTCAGGAGAGAGGTACAACAGTGAGTGTCTACAGCCATCTGTAAAAACATGGTGGAGGCTCTGTCATAGTTTAGGGCTCAATTTTAGCCAGTGGTGTTTTGGTTCTTGCTAGCATTGATGGAATTATGAGTATAGAAAAGCATAGTTGGATAGAAAAACATACAAGGGAACACTGTCAGTCATGGACTGGCCTGCCCAGAGCTTAAATAACATTACTGAAGCAATGTGGGATCATGTTGAAAGAGAACAGAGAAAAAGGCAGCCAATGTTCAAAGAAGAGCTTTGAACGTCCTTCAAGAAGCCTGGATAACTATTCCTCAAGACTACTTAAACAAATGAAAAGAAAGCTTGCCTAAGAGGGTTCAGACTATGAGACCAAATATTGACTTGCCTTATATACTGTATATTCGTGTATGTGCGCACATGTCAGCATTTCATCACTGCACCTTTTTCCCATTTTCCAAGCAATATCTAAAGAAACAAGTGATGTTGTGAGACTTTTGCACAGCACTGTAAATGCAAAAATATTGCATCCTTGTATTGGTTGTGTGACATATGGGTATATGGGGATGGTCATCTATTATATGGAGTGGGCAGAATTTGTTCTATGACTACCATAGAAGAGATAAGAGATCCAGATATTTATAATTATTTCTTAATTATTATTACTTTCATGTGTTTTCATTTCCACCTAATAAAGGAGCAATGTGCTTGTGTTTTTGTGCTATGAAAAACCTGCACACATTAACAGTTTTATAGAAAAGCCAGCACCACAGAACCATTTATTGCTACTTCCCAGTAATTCTTTTCCATTCAGAAAAGAATTACTGGGAATTCCATTCATACAAATGCAGCTATATATTATATTTTATACCTGTTTAAGCTTTCTGTGGATTCATATTGGATCAGCCACTGCAACACTCCATATGACTTGTCTCTTTCGGTATTTAAAATGAGACCCATTAGCTGCTGTGTTTGTTACCTTGGTCACCAGTCCCATAGGTGCTCATGTTTTTTGTGTCATGCTGCTGGAATCCCCAGTTTTACAATATTGTGCCCACCTCTTATATTAATATTTATTCTCCTCGCATCACTGTGTTATACTTTGGCAAGAGGCAAAGAACAGTTTGGGCTGTGTGCTGCAAACTGGAAAACCAACGTTAACCTAGTTTTCACTAGTTGGTTTTTAAGGGTCTTTTGGGTCTTAGTATTCTAATTAGATGTAAGAGTTTTGCCAGATGGGATGTCAAATCTTTCATGCTCAGGACTCTTAGAACTATACTCAAAAGAAAAAAAATCACAGTTTTTCATGTCTCTTTTAAGACTGCATAGCTAAAGGCATATAATGCTGCTCCTTATTTGAGTACGCTACCTACTAGAGCTTAGATGATGAGTGTACTAGTCACATAGTATATTAATTAATGGCAAACAGACATTTTACTCAGCTGCAGCATATCCAAATACAGACCTAACAGGCAGGGTTGATTTAGAGGGTCTTTTCACACCTATTCTTACAGATACTGTGGGGCGCAGGCACCAAATGTTACATTGTTTGTCTATTTTTTCCAAGTACAAAAGTATCCACACTTAAAATGACACTGCTCTCATTTCCAGCCAAGAGGGGCAATTCACACTTTTTATTAATTTTTTTTGTTAACTAACTTTCCACAGTTTCAAACACACATTCGTGGAACTTACTCCTCCAAAACTTTTCTTGCTGTAATCTATGTAGCCAGTTAGCACCATTATTTCCTGCAGTGTGTTCATCATTCGTGACAGGCTCATTGCAGAGCAGCAGGCTCCTGCCTGACAGGCCTTACTGTGGGAACAAATGTCCTCCAGGCTTGTCACTGCAAGACATTTCGGCTGTAAAAGCTGCACCGTCTCAAGCCCAAAAAAGAAAATGACAATGCTGGGCAATTATTCCTATGTTTTCCATGACAATATATTATATACTGCATAGACGTTTTTGTTGTACCTCTAATTAGCTAGCTTACTCATTCCTATTCTGAAAATGGGACCATTGTTTGTGTAAATGACGGGCCACAATAAATCATCGGGAGACGTGGTGGGAGATGGATGGCATCCATGTATTTGTACAGAAGGAGGGGAGTCCTGGGTCATTTGGAAGGCATAAATTATTTAAAAACTTAAAACAGTAGCTATTCTAAATTCTACTGGAAAAGTAGATCCTTCTTTTCTTACTTCAACAAAGCAGCATGTGAACATTTATCACCTCCAAACTTCTTTTTCCAGTTGCAGGGGATCTTGCAGCGCTGGGTCTTGATGGTCTGCTTGCAGTCAGTGCCGGTGCGTGTTCCCTCCCTGGTGCCGTGTCCACAGTCCCCTTCGTTGGCTACGCACACACTCCACTGCCAATCCCCACAGTCTGACTTGCGCTCCTTCTTTCCTGTAGAATCACCCACACAACACACTAAACACTCATATTATAACACACCAACAATGTCACAATAGATAGCGTTGAGCCGGAACGCCAGCCATTTTCCACACGAATGTCTGTTTGCAGGACTTGTAATTTTTAGCGAGTTTAGTTCACATTTAGCGAGATGTGATCTTATCAGGTCAACTCTACTAAGGCTAGTAGCTACAGACTGCATTACTTCTATCAGTATGAAACAACTGAAACTTAATGAAGTGAGAGGCCCAGAGCTCCACCAAGGGTAATCCAAAACCCAGACTATACACATGATTGTGCTCGTTCTATTACACTGATTTTTGTACTCAAAACACCAAAGAAGTTCAAAAGCTGCCTAAGGTTAATGAGAGCTCGCAATGCATTCATACACTGTGAAAAACTGTCTGAAAAACCAAGGCTGTTTTTAATTCTTCTTTTAAGCTGGGTTTAGTAGCAAGTCTTCCATAGAAGGCCTCATGTTGATGGATAGTAGTTTAAATTGTCATTTAAATGAGATAGCCTTTCAAACACCCCTTAATTGTTGTTCAGTGTGTATTTTGAGACAAACAGGGGGTGTTTTCTTTTTGTTTTCTTTGTCATTGCTTAAAATAAATGAATATAGTACAAATAACATAGTATTCCAATAACGTGGCATTACTCATGTCAACTCCTGAAATGGTGCGTGTTCAGCCAGACACCAGCGTGATTCGCTTATCTTCTATTCTAGAGGGTCAGAACTTGAGATTTTAACATCAACTGTGAAGCCATTTCCCACAGTGGAGTCATGATTTAGGTCTTACATCAATCTTGCTCGTCATTTTTATTAATTAAATCTTCTGTTTATGAATTCCTTGCTTAGCCTGCTGCAATTGGAGCCCAACTTCAGTTAGATGGTAGAAACTGCATGGATAGATGGATGGTTGGGTGTTCGATTTTATTAAAACAAACGTCTGTTAAAGTACCCCCTTTAGGACTGTATCACATTATTTTAAGGCAACTGTAATGAGTTTAGGTGTTTGCACTAATTTCCAATGCAAATTAACTTTTTTTCCCCCTGAATTTAAATTAGGTTAAATGTGTTTTCTTTACCCAAGTGGGATTGCTCCACTTTTTTTTTGTTCCTTATTGCAAATTATTCCTATTTGTCTCTTGTTAATTCTCATAGGAGACCAATTATTTTATCCTCAAAGTCGTATTTTTAAATATATATTTGTATTTTTTTTGAAGAGTTCTGTATGACTAAATTTGTTGTTCAACAGGACAATGAACTGTGACAGCATGTACACTGCTTAATTTAAGGTTAACTAACACTTCTCCTCTTTATCTTCTGACAAGTATACTTAACATTTTGACAGAATCACCTTGTTTTTCTGCTTTGCCTCCTTCAGCTGCAATCACTGTAAGCACCAGGAGTGCTATTGCCACCCGTGTCCACTGCTTCTGTCCATTCATTCTGAAAGTCCCAAAAAGACAGTTGTTAGCAGGGGAATCCTACTTCTTCACAGTTTAAATGTTACCAGTCAACATCAAGCAGTTATTCTGTGTTCCTTAAAATGCCTTTTCTATAAGCAACTATAGTCAGCTAATCCACTCCCTTAGTTCACACAGGACACAAAACCTCAATTCCAGCAGATAATCTGATATCATTGCCACTCCACATCAGTTAAAGCTCAGATCATACTATTCTTTGATTCTTACAGGCAGTTGCCATATAACTGCAAGCCACTTTGCAACCACCATTGCCGCCAGCTTCTCCATTTCATGCTGTCTGACTTCATCAGCATTATGGATGTTCCCACTGATATCTGCTTTTGTCTCTACCACCTTGCCTGTGCTCTGAATAACCTTAGGTTTCCATGTATGCTTGTGGAAGGGGACGTTCTAATGGTTCAAAGCTTCGATTTAAAAGAAAATACACCTGACAAGTGATAGTCATGCAGCCATCCATCACATGGAATAACAAGAATATCCTGTAAAATTACATCTCTTTTCATGTTAGTCCCACAGTGCTGTGGTCTAAAATCAACATTTTGATTGTCTGCACTCAAAGTAATTTGGTGTCAGTGTCAGTGAAATGTTCACTATACAGGTTTCATTTAAAATGTCAAAACTTATTTTTTCTACACCCAAAACAAGAATTCTAAATGTTAACGAGTTTCTCAATTATTCTGTTTTTGAAGTGGGATTATTACACTGAACTGGAACTGTCGGCTAGCAAACCTCCTAACCTTTACTTCCTCTTGAGGAGAGTCGGGCGGAAAGAAGTTTCGGGGAGCACCACTCATGCACTGGGCTACCACAGACACTCGGTAGCAAAGGAGGAGCACAATTGGGAACTTCAGGGGTGGCTGTAGCTCAGGTGGTAGAGCGGGTCACCTCCTCACCGGAAGGTCGGTGGTTCGATCCCAGGCTCCTCCAGTCTACAAGATAGACAGTCGGCAAGATACTAACCCCATGTTTGCCTACTGGTGATGGTCAGAGGGCCCGGTGGCGCCAGTGTCCGGCAGCCTCGCCTCTGTCAGTGCGCCCCAGGGCAGCTGTGGCTACAATGTAGCTTGCTATCACCAGTGTGTGAATGTGAGTGTGAATGGGTGAATGACTGATTGTAGTGTAAAGTGCTTTGGGGTCCTTAGGGACTGAGTAAAGCGCTATACAA
>VOQK01019168.1:14677-44745 GCA_015052645.1 Benitochromis conjunctus
CGACTGATACATAGTGCCAGTGCAATCACACGATCCTCATTGGTTCTACTCCTATAATCCTTCCCTCTTGCAGTATATGCTTGTTTTTAAATGGGCTGACCTTCATGTACAGTTAATATAATTTGTCTTCAGTCTAACACTTCTCTTTTCCTGCAGCAGCATCCAGTGACAAAGAGGAGAAACCTCAGGGTAAAGAAAAGAAGACTGAAGAGCCATGTGTTTCTGCATCCATCCGTCCATCTATTCCTCCATCTCCAGAGAGAAGGATCTCGTCACCATCCACTGAGCGAGTGAAGGAAGCAACAGAGAGAGGAATGGTTAAAGTGAAAGAAGAAACAGTAGAAGCTTTGGTGAAGGAAAAAGAAAGTCAGGCAGGTGAAAAGGTGCAGAAACGAGAGAAAAAAGCGACTGATGATTGTGAACAAGATTGGGAGAAGGTGATCCAAGAAATGGATTGTAAAAAGGGAAACGTGAAGGAGCTGTTGGGTGGTTCTGCTTCCTCAGCCCCTGCTTGCACAGATATTAACAGCATTGTGGACAAACATCTTGGTGACTTCTCCTCTGAGATTCAGGTGCTCCTGCAAGAGGAGAGCTCGCAATATAACTTACCTCAGTACCATAACTCAACTTTAATCACAGCAACACCTACACCTCAACACACAATGTCCTACGCCTCCGTGTCTCAGTTTTCACAGTATGTGTCCTTCTACAACCCCTGCCCATCCGTGCAGGACTACGTGGACTCACTAAGGGACAGCATCAGCAGCATGATAACAGAGTTTGATGATGGCTGGCAAGAGTGCAAGCCCGACCCCAGTGGGACTAATGCTGACGCCGCTTTGGCGAATAGAGTCAGTGCTTTTGTGGCCAGCGTCCGAGCAGCTAATAATACAGGCAGAGATGACGAGGGTTCTGCTTCCTGTGATGAACAGATACCTGTTGACTCTGGCACTACAGTCAGTCAAAGCCTAGCGCTCTCCAAAGCGTGGCTGCCGGACAGCGCAAAGTACAGAAATCCCACAAGTTCTCATGTATCTTTATCAGTTCCTAACCCCTCATCTGGGTTGATCTATGAGCCCGCAAACACTTCTGTCCTCTGCCCTCCACCTAGCACATCACCACATTCCCAGTGGACACCACAGCAGAGTGAAACTGTAGAAATCAGCAGGACAATCACTCAAGATGTCAGCCAAACACAGGAAAACAGCACCACGAGGACTGTGCTGTGTACTGTTGCTGCTGACAGCGGGGGTGTTCTTCCAGCTAAAAACATAATTGTGACTCTGCCGGGGCTAGGTGGTACTTCTGACCCTTTGGGAGAAGCTTCCCATCTCTCTAAACCGGCATCCAGCCCGAGCTCTGTACCTGTCCCCGAGCCCAGTGTGGGGACCGCACCCCCTGCCACAGACCTGAGCTCCCTGATCAGCCAGTTGCAGCCAGATGTGTTTAACAGCCTGGTGGAGATCATCAAAGAAGTCAAGAAAAACTCCCTGCAGTTCTACATCCACTGCACCGAACCAGGAGACCACGTTACCAATGATATAAAGGTAACCTCATTGGCAGCTCAGTTCACACTGCAAATAATACATAAAGAAGAGAAGAGCATGGATTTTCTAAATACACATAGGCCTCAAAGAGGTTTTAGTAAGATCCAAAGGAAAGTGTTTTTTAAATTTGGGTTTCATTTACTTATTTATAAATAAACAGCTTGACGACTTTGACAAGATGATCTTAAGAAAATCGCAAATATAAACTGTTTAACATGTCACGCATGGAAGATGTAGTGCCAGTTATGAATGCTAAAGGAGCTAAACACAAAGCTGCTGCTGCGTACGCAGAGTTGACACATTTTTTTTATAGGTATAAATGTGTATAATCTTTGGTTAAAATGAAGAATAAGGCATAGAAGTTAATCTTTACTGACGCAGAGTTATTTTATTTGTGTTTATATGTTTTGTGTGTGACGTGATGTTGTAGGAACTCCTGCTGAAGCAGGGTAACGTGGAGCAGAATCCGATCACTTTTCTGAACCAAGAAGATCCTGACAACAGGCTCCTGGTCATCATTAAGAACAAGGACATAGCTGGACACGTACACAAGGTACAGCTGTAAAGTGTTGACGGACTTTGCTGTAATCCACGAGTTTTATCTGATGATGACTGCGCCAGTTGTGGTTGAATGTCACCTGGCTGGTACACTGGAGCTGCCTGTACTGTAGATGTCAGCTGTTTTCACTCAAGCTCTTCAGGCCTCAATTTTCTTTAGACACCCAGCACTGCTGCATGTGAGCGAACCTGCAGCTTCTTAGTACAGTGCAAATAAAGGGTCTAGTTGTCCATTCACCCCCAGTAAGAAGTCTTATGTGTCCTACCTCCTCATGGGATCTCCCTCGACTACGCAGAATATTTCCAGCAGTGTCAACATGTTTGATGCGCAAGTGGTTTGGGCCATGTGTTTACTTTTAAGGGAATGGGTTTGTATTTTATGTATTCATTTTGTCCTCTTTGTTCTTTTAAAAAGTACTTTAAGAGGTTTGTAGTGCAGTAAGGGTGGCATGACACTCCACAAACATAAAAAAAATTGGTATTGTTTTTTTTTAAATAACTGGACATAAGTAACTTAAGCTTATTATATAATATTATACTACCGCATATTTCAAACTACCTCAGCAGCTCTTTCTCTTTCTTTAAAGATGTAATGCATTCTGGGGTCAGCTTGAAAGAAAGGCATATGTGAAATGTAAACATGAGGTCAGAGTTCAAATGTGATCTTTGAATGCAAACTATAATCCCATATTTAGAATCATATGTATATACATATACATACACCAGTATGATTTTGCAAATGTTGCCAGTACAAAAAAAGGGATCAGAATTTTCGGCAGAGTTTTAAAGATAGGTTTGACCTTATTTGACCTTGAATAGGTCAGAGGTCAAACTTTATTTTCTTGCTTACTAGTTGCATAAATGTTTCTGTGAGATCATCTTACGTGAGTTGTAGCTACATCCTGGTCAGCCTTAAGCCAGTTTGTGTCCATTTGTGTAGCTCTTCATTATTAACCTTTATTTAAACGGGAGTTAACAGACTGCACAGACACCCCTGCTTAACTGGTGCAAAGATGCAGAGTCCAAAGATGTTGGGATAAAAGGTGGCCTGGACAGGAAAGTGCTTAGCTGTCAGCAGCTGTACTTTTTATGTGCCACTGCTGTGAGGAATTGAGTTTTTCATGCTTGGCAGATGTTTTGCTGGAGATATTGAGTGATGAGAAGCCCACACTGAAAACACACTCACAGCAGCTGTGTTCATATGTTTGTGTTGCTATCAGATCCCAGGGCTGGTGGCTCTGAAGCGACACTCCGCTGTGGTGTTTGTGGGAATCGATACGCTGGATGACATCAGGAACAACAGCTACAACGAGCTCTTTGTAGCCGGAGGCTGCATCGTATCAGACGAGCTGGTCCTCAGTCCAGACTGCATCACTCACGGTAGGTCAGAGACTCAGAAAGCAGCCATGTAAATGTAAATGTAGTGGAAAAAGTCTTGCAGTTCACATCTGCACATGGAGAAAAGTTTGTTTTTCACAAAGATAAAAACTGATTTAGTCTTTTTTGTCAATTGAGACAAATGCATTACTTACATAAGTGTGGTGTTAATTAATGAAATGCTTTTCTGCAGAACGACTGGCGGCACTGCTGATGTTCCTGGAGCAGCACAGTTCTCTCGAGAGTGTTTGGAGGTGGAAGATTCACTGCAAAACGCACAAAAAATTAAAAGAACAAGCCAGGTAGTAAATCTGCTTCTCACTGTGTAATGAACAGCCTTTAGTCATTTTAGAAACTAAACCTGTCACATTTCAAAACAAGTTTCTTTTACATTAATTTAGGCCTAACAGATCAACTGCTATATAATTCTAGCAGGATATAAAAAAGTTTACTTTAAAAACTTTAAAAGACTTAAAAGAATACACGTTAAACTAACCCTAACTATAAACAGGTCATTGGTGACCTTGTGGATAAAAGGTTACAGTATTCAGTATTCCAAACTGGAATACATTCTGACTGAAGAAGTGTAGTTGAATGGTAACAAAGAGGGATGATTGTCAGAACTGAGGGGATTGCACTACCAAAAGGAAACAACAAGATCTAGGCTATCAACACCTACCTGTGATCATGTACCGTGCTGGGATAATAAGCTGGCCAGATACAGATACTTCCAGATACAGATGGACAAAATGGTGGTGGCTAACCAACCGGACATAATAGTGGTAGACAAGGAAGGAAGATGGCCGTACTGATAGCTGTAGCGATACTGAATGACAGCGCATCAGGAAGAAGGAACATGAGAAGCTGGAGAAATACTGAGGGCTCAGAGAAGAGCTCAAGAAGATGTGGAGGGTGAAGGTAACAGTGGTCCCAGTGGTAATCAGAGCACTCGGTGCAGTAACCCCTCCAAGTTAGGAGAGTGGCTCCAGCAGATCCCAGGAACAACATCTGAGATCTCTGTCCAGAAGAGCACAGTCCTAGGAACAGGTCCTGCACAAGATACTGTGCAGGACCGTCAAGCTCCCAGGCCTCTGTTAGAGGACCTGATCTTGAAGGATAAAGGCTGCTGGCTGGGGCGAGAGGGGAATTAAAAAAATAATATATTTTTTAAATTCTGTACTGCACTTTTTTCCCCCTTCAATTAAAGAATAAAATGTTTGAAGAAGCATCTACATCCTGCAGGTTGAACGTGGATCATTTGTGTGTGTTTGATCATCAGATTCAGGAGAGAAGCAGCCAGCCTGCTGGATTTGCTGTCAGCTTATCAGAAGCGGCAGATTGTGGAGTTCCTCCCTTATCATCACTGTGACATGATGAACCATCAGTCGCCTGACCTGGACTGTCTGATCGAACTGCAGGGACGATACACACAGTACCGACACACGATCTTCCTCACAGGTACGTACGTGTGAGCAGCAGTGACTGTCCGGGCACCTGATTAATACTGGCGACTGATTACCCGATTGCAAACTAAACTCAACATCTGAACTGCATAAGCTCTTACTTTTTGCCTTTCCTATTTCACCTGACTTAAAACCATAAAAGCGGTGTGCCTGAAGTGCAATAAACATTTGACTATTTGATTGGTCGGGTGGTTAATCAAATTTTTTTATGTCTTTCATGATTGTGGCTTCAATCAGTTTTGAACGACAAGAAATCCTCTTGTTCTGTACACATTATGACTGCATGTACAGCGGCTCACCTGACTGTTAAGTAATATGTCATGTGATAAACATGAGAAAGTAATCTCATCCTTTAAAGTGTTTTTCTTTTTTTTTTTTTATTCAGAGCATCATTATGGGAAGTTCACAGCCTACGCCAGCGGGGGCATCATTGTTGCCAATATTGATGAAATTCTGCACAACTTCTCCCGACTGGTTGGTTGTCATGACATCAAGGCAAAGCAGCCAATCATAGATGACATGTTGTCTCCCAAAGATACCAAAGGTTTGAAATGTCTGCTCTTTCATCTCTCCTTTTTTTCTGTTTCTCCTGCTTTTCTCCTGACACTTTTTCTCTCCTTCGACCTCATTCTATTCAGGGTCAGGATTTAAAATCAAGTGTTCGAGATAACATCCAGCTTTATTTAAATTCATGCATTCATTTAAATTTAAATGCAGCCCTGTTGTCCATTCTGATGGGAGTGCTCCTCTCTCCTCAGGTGTCGGGGGTCAGATGAGTCATAGTGACTGTGTCTCGGGTCCTGAATGCTCTCCGTCTATCTTTCCAGAAAACAACCACTCGCTCTCCTCTATCACCCAACTGCAGCAGCTTCCACAGCCCAGCTCCGGCTTCCCAACCTCTCTCCCTCACCCTTCCGACCAGCTCGTCCCTGATGCCTCCTGTAAGGACGGGGTCCTTCGCCACTCAGACGCTGACTGTGAGGTTCTTCGACAGGCCATCTTACAGTTGCGGGCAGAGCGTCAGGCGCAGCTGCAACAACTTCAGCAGCAGCAGCAGCAGTTGGAGTCCCAAGCAGAGTTGAGCATCAACCCCGTGAAAGGCTTCCTACGCAGTCCTTCGCCTCCTTTGGGTCAGGGAGGTCCTCCTGACTCAGTACAGCTCACTCCGGACAGGAAAGCTGTGGCAGCCACTCTGGAGTCGATTCACTCGGTAATGCAGCCAGAGCTGAGCAGCAGGAGGGAGGACAAGGTGGAACCTCCTACAGAGGGATGGAGGAGAGAAGGAAGTGCAGGGAGAGAGGCTGGAGATCAGAGAGGCAGAACTCCAGTGCGAGTGGTGGGCTCACAGGCTGGAAACCAGGCTACCAGCAATAATGGCACATCAGCTTTTTTGACCAATCAGAACACAGCTGTAGTGACAGCGCTGAGCAATCGGACACACGGCGAAGCAGATCAACATGGAGAGTCTGTGTTTTCCAAAGCAGGGGAAAGTGATGCACCACCCTGCAGTACCAACACCTGTCCAGCAGAGGACGACAGAACAAGGTAAAATAACATGCTAGTTTGAGTCCTACTATTATTATTATTTATTTATTTATTTTTTTACAGTTCAGTTTGTAATATGATGGAACTGCAACTGCAAGTCCTTTTTCCTGCTCAGTCTCTTCTTCTGCTTCTCTTTCTATAGTGAAACAAAAGCCAGCTATGAACAGCCAATAACAGAAGAGGCAGCAACACCGGGCAACAGTGAGGGACCTAGAAACATCACCACGGTCCCAAACCATGAGAGCGTCCCACATCCTGCTCTGCCCCAACTACAACAGATCCAGCACCCTCAGCAGCATGTGAGCGAGCAGCAGCAGGGTGCTACACACCTGCAATACCCACCGCCCAGCCACCAGCAGCGGGGCATTGGCCTCCTTCACCCCCACCTACCTCGAGTCCACGGACAGCCTTTTCACCGGGCCCCCATGCTGGGGCCCCTGAGCACCCTTGGAGGAATCAGGGGCCTCCTGGGGCAGCCACCTCTGTGGCCTGGAGGTTTAGGCCCTGCAGGTGCTGTACCCCTGGTCTGGGGTTTCCAGCAGGCAGCTATGGACTTCACGGGTCCTTCATTGCTGGGAGGGTACCACAGCCCTGCAGGGCAGGGTGGCTTCAGGTACAGAGGGGGGCAGCGAGGAGGTTTTAACGGGATGTAGACAACCAGCTGATTAAACTATGACCCCAAAAAACTAACAGCCAGGAGTCCGAATGGGCCACTCTGACAGGTGTCCACGCTCTGCTCCCAACAACAAAAAAAAGTTTTAGTCAGTTGAACACACCACACAAAAATTCACGTTGTTTGTGGTTCAAAAGTGGGTAAGACTGGAGCCTTAAGGTATACAAGCTGCTGATGGTTTGTCTAGTCTGCTTCTGATCCTGAATCATCCCGGAGGTCAAAGAATCTTCATTTTTCTTTCAGTCAGGGCTCATCACCTCTTTATATGTGCAAAACCCTATCTTGAAAATACCCCACACTAATTTTGTGTCAGTTCAGCTGGTCTTTGTTCAGTATTCAAACTTAAAAACACAAACTTGTTCAGCCTGTACTCCTGCAGGGCTGTTCTTAAACCCCGGGAGATGTGTGAATGCGCAAATCAGCAATAATTTTCATACTCATTAGTTGATTTCTATTCAATCGAGCTTCTAATGTTTTTCATTTAAAACAGCAAAAATGTGAAAATGTTATTTCTCACATAAAAAATCTTTTCATTAAGGATATTGACTGTCAAGCCCTCCTGTAGTTGTTTTATGCCCCTTGGAAGACTGAAATGTCTGAAGACAGAAGCCAAAATTTGTCTCGGATGGCTGGCAGTCCAAGATCCATAAAAAAAAAATGTTGTCCTCAACTACTTTCTGTCCCTTACTGAAGCTCTGCAGCCTCCAAAAACCTCAAAAAGCACCAAATATATGTCGGTCTGTTTGTTGTAGTTGTAATAAACAGTAACCCTGTGCGGAGTGTGGACCAAAAAACAAAAAAAACCCATAAAAGTACCAGCTGTGTGCTGAGCTTCACTGCAGAAAACTGTTTACTATCTGAAAAACACTGAAGGATGAAGTCATTTCTCAGTTTTTGGACATTATTGAGAGATAAAAACAAGCACAGCACTTGGTGTGCCTCAGTCACAGAAGAATTCAGTACTGACGTGGATACAGGACAGTTTCTGACTGAATGAAGGGTCGCCTTTAAATCTGGATGATCTGGACCTTAAGTGTGACTCTTTTATTACTCTGAGTCGTAGTCCCGTTTTCCCAGATTCCCTGAACGCACCACAGTTTCACACTCTGGGAATGTTTAATAAGTAAAATTTTTTGTTGTTGTTGTGAAGATGTTTTCTGTCTTTGTGGAAACTGGCACTGCAGAGTAACCTGTACAGGAGGCTGACGGACAGACTGCCTCGTACCTGTAGACGATGTTTATATCCTGTAAAAAAAAAAAATGTGTTTGTACAGAGTGTTTTGGTTATTACACTCTGAGCTGTTTGTGTTAAGTTTTATGTAGGCAGAGTCTCTGGAATGGACTGGTTTTAACTTAAAGCATTTTTTATGTTTTTTGTTTTTTTTTTATATCAGATTTTTTTGTATTAAAATAATAAATGTTACGTAAAGCATTGTGCTCCGAATGCAGTTCTAACAGTCAGCATTAATGTTGAGGTTTTCCTAAGTTTCTGACTGATAACTTTATCCTTTCCTCTTGCACGGTGCTGCTGTGGCGCTCGGTTTTTCTGCCTTCAGAAATCACGCAGTAGTCACTGGTGTCAGTGATTCCACAGACAGTGTAACAGGTGGATGAAGCCACAGTGATGTTACAGATTGTTGATATTATTTATCATGAAGACCCCGAGCTGCAGTAGTTCTGAACGCTTTGTGTTTACACACTGTTTAAATACATTAACCCAGACTCACAGACAACTTTTGTGACGCAGTGTCAGTTTGGATCCAACTGGAAGAAAATAGTACACTTATCAAAGAAAATGAAAGGAACACTTTGAAAATACATCGTATTTCAATGGGAAAAGAAATCACGCTGGATAAACTTTACTGACATGGAGTGGGTGATCTGTTAAGAATGAAATGTCACATCGTTTGGTGGAAATGAAAATGATCCTGAGGCTGAATTCAAAGACACTGATACAAATCAAAGTGGAAAAAATAATGCGGCAGGCAGAAATTTCATCATAGCACCTCAAAATGGTACTCATTAGTTTGTATGGCCCCCACGTGCTTGTGTGTATGCCTGACAACATCCCAGCATACTAATGAGATGGAGGTTAAAGGTGCAACATGGCTGGCTAATGGTGAACTGAAAACGCTACGTCCAGATGAACAGAATCAACTTTTTGGGATAATTTCCCAGAGGCGTTTTATTGGATTTAGGATGGGCGAGTGCGTGGGTCCTTCATCCTCCAGGAACTCAGTTTATCCACTATCTTAAACAAGTCGTTAGCGACTCTCTCTTTAAATCACCTTTCTCCTGATTGGCTGGCCCTCACAAACTGAAGGTAGGTGGGGCTGTGTGCTGGAGATGACCATATTATTAAGGATATCCCCTCACAGCACTCTCCTGAGCTTCTGGCTCACAGGGATTACTGTACATACACTAACCTCATTATGTGAAACTGTCTCAGAACCAGGGAACCAAACCAGAACAAAAATGACTCTGACCAGAATGAACTCTCCAATTTAATTTAATTTGATTTTTTTTTTGTTGTTGGTGTGATTAGCTTCTGGTCTTATCCAAGCTCTTCTCCAACGACACGGGTGAGAAGTCAGCAGGTGGAGCCAGTCACATTTAAAAGTCTTGGATTTCTCTTTCCCTACTTTTTCCTTTGACTTTGAGCCTTTAATTTCAGCACCATCACAAAGTTTTAGCAGTTTCAACTTCTTCAGTTTTGAAAATGCATAAAAGAAATGAAAGTCAGTATAAACCACAGGTCTCCAAACATTTATTACATTTAAAATAAATTAAAAAAAAAAATACATCAGCACAATAAAAAAATAACACAAACACAGAGCTTCTTAGGCAGCAGAGAATGAAGAAACACTTTTTGTTCTTTACTTCTCTGTAGGAGAAATGGAAAAACTCAACAGTTCTCAGGTACTGTGTCGTTCTTATAAAAAAAGTGCATTTAAAAACATTAAAATACATTAACCGTGTAAAGTGATTCACCAAGAAACTCAGCCAGTGAGCAGCAGGAGAAAGACTTGCTGTTGGAGGAGGCGTTTCAGTTTCAGTGCTGTCTGTTCGAATTAACTTTAAAGGCTTACTCTGCTTCATTTTTAATTTGTAAGACTTTTGTGTCCCTTGGAGAAAACCTCAAATTTGAAGTTTTAGCCACTAAAATGTGATAATTTTCCATCGGGCTGTGAAATCTAACAGCCTCCCCTCAGTGAACAGGGACAGAATTTTAACTTCAACTCATTTAAAACCGTCGGCCTTGTGAGGAACTCGTTTTTGTTTAATAAATAAAATAAACACACAACACTAAACTAAACTGAGGCCACAGGATGAGAAACATCAACTCATTCTGCCATCTTGTTCCAAAATCAGCTACCCACAATGAAACTCAACCACCAACATCAGCAAAAGATGAGCTGTGTATAAAAAATGGACATAACTTCCAGGTCTGAGAGGTGGAACCAACACATCAGTTGATCAGTACAGAAGCTGGCATTGCCACAGCTCGGGTTTTGATTATCGCAGCTAACAGGCTCTGTGAGAAAAACGAGTAAAATTCACTAATTTTACTGTTAAAACAGACTACACTACAGTCACATGACCTTAGGGGCGTGTCCACTGAGCTCCTGTGTTTGGCTTGATTAGATGTAATGTTCCCCGACAGCTTCTGTAGTCTTGCTAGCAACTTGTTAATAAAGAATCTTCTTTGGGATGAGAAGACTGTCTAAAAGTCATGTCGAGCACCAACGTTAAGTAATTAAAAGCATAAAAAAACAACAAAAAAAAACGCAGCATTGAACTGAGGGCTGCATGTTTATGGGCTCAGTCACCAGTTTTGAGTCATCAGCGTCAAAAAAAGAAAAAAGAAAAATAATAAAGTTATTTAATGCGGGTCTACTGTGTGATTGACATGTCGCTATCCTAGGGGCATTTTGGTTACATCCACACCTCATCTGCAATGCCTAGTTTCAAAAACATCAGCTTACAAATGGGTGACGTCACAGTGGCTACGTCCATCTTTTATATACGGTCTATGGACACCTCTTGTTGGTGGTCTGTAGGCGGGGCCTCAATACCTCAAAAGAATTTCATCTTTAGCTATGATTCTGAGCCGAACAGAGAGATAAACGATTATCATCAGACTTTTATCTGCTCAGTGCCGACGTCCACATCGCTGGTTCCCTGTCGCATTCACGTACACCTACAGAGCGCTAGACGGTCAGTTTCCCTCAGTCTGTGGCGTCTGAAGCTGAAACTCAGCTCAGGACAGATCAGTTTACTCTGACATATTCACACCAGTTCAGCTTCTATGCAGCATAAACATTTGTCTTAACTCTGTTTTATTACTATTGTGCTTTTTTTAAACCATGATAGCTGTAGCTCAGTACTCCAGCTCCTGGCTTCTTCTTTTTTAAAAGAAACTTTTTAAGGATATTCCAGAAACTCTTCCCTAGTTTAGAATGGACCCCCATCCCCCCAAGAAAAGGGCAAACTTTTCATGCCTATCCATCCAGAACCTTTTGAAGAATCCTGCTGGTAGACAAGCAACGTTGCAATTTCAGCTTTCAGCTTTAACAGAATTGTAAACATCGCTGTATCTCTCAATGTTAAATAAATTCAATATTGAGAAAAATAATTATTTAATTTGGGTTTTTCTATAATTGAGCAGCTCCTGAGAGCTACAACCATCTCTGGAATATTTACTCTTTTGTGCAGTTGGAAGAAGACTTCATGGAGAAATATACTCAGTGACTCATTCAGGGGTTAATCTGCTTGAACCCATTATTAGATTAGTTTAACAGTGAAACAGTAACACACTGTCTATCTCCTGGTCATAGGTGCAGGGGAGTTTACTGCTGATCATCGGTCTCCTCAAGGGTCGGACCTCCTGAGGTCATCAAGTCTGAAGGACTGTGTAGGGTCAACATAAATGCACTCACATGAGAGCGCTGAGGTTTTTAGTTGACACTGGTCGGAGGTCACGTGCGGTGTGATGTTGACTCTGGTGCTCGTCGTGGCGCTTCAGGGAAGGATTCAGATCCGACTCTAGCTCCCGCTGCTTCAGTAACAAACCCTGAGAGCACACAAACACAGTTTGTATAGGTGAGGACGTTCATTACTCATCATCGTCTCCATGTGGATCAACTCAGGCGTGAAGGGGAAACTATTCTGCTCATTGTTAGCTCAGCGTAAAATATCAAAAGGCAACTGAATTTACTGAGGAGTGATCATGCTCTCTCTAAAAAAAACAAACAAACAAACAAAACAAAAACAGGAGAGCAGCAGACAGCTGGGTTTGTAACACACTGGCAGAAACTGTTACAGACATTATGTTTCTGAAGACTTAAGGAGAATCAGCAGATAAAGACAGGACAGATTTATCTGATAACCCTGGTTTCAGGGTCATCATTCAGTATTAGTAATTAACAATGAATGATGAACCCAACATAATTAAGTTGGAGAATTATTACTTCCTGGCTCTATTCCACAGTGTGTCTTTTATCCCGTCTCCCTCCCCCAACCCCCTACCAGCAGATGGCTGCCCCTCCCTGAGCCTGGTTCTTTAGGAGGTTTCTTCCTGTTAAATGGGAGTTTTTAACTTCCCACTGTTGCCAAGCGCTTGCTCACAGGGGCTTGTTTGATTGTTGGGATTTTCTCTGATTGTAAGGACACCTTGTGTGTGTGTTTTCTTGTGTGTGTTACCTGGCGGAGCTGAGCCAGGCCTCTGAGGATCTCCTGCTGTCGGTGTGTGTGGGTGTTACGAAACAGCTCTGGGCGGAGGAGCGGGTCTCGATGTGATGGAGGAGGCGCTCCTATACCAGGAGAGACTGTTTATTTAGACACAAACTGCTGCACACGGATTGTTTTATTCAACTAAAGATCAGGTAGTTACACTGTGCAAAACTGTTCACTATTTTCAGGTCACACCAATAAAAACATTGAATCTTTTTTGTAAATTCTGGTGATTCTAAGATTGAGAAAGAAGAATAATGCAAGACATTTCTTCTGTCAGGCAATTAATTGATCGATTTTTAACATTTTGGGACTTGTGGGATATAACTTTGACAATCAGATACAACTATGTTACGCCATCGTGTAATAATACTGTACTTACATAAAGACTTAAACTTGAATGAGCATATATGCATCTTCTTTTTGTTGTGACTATTCAAAACCAAATGCTTTCCTCTGCTGTATCGTAGAATTTGTGTCAATGGCGAGGCTGGAACTTTAATCATTAATCTGGGATCATTAAATCTAGTTTGGTGTGTCTAACCTGAGTGTGTGAGGGGTGGAGGGGTGTCAGCGGGCTCCAGAGGGTCCAGGTTGAAGACTTCATCAGTCCTGACGTAAGGAATGAACTCCGAGACCAGAGGAAGAGTGTTGGAGGCATGGTGACTCTGCGCTCTCTGTTTGACTGCAGGGACAGGAGGAGAGTGCCCTCTGGAGGACAAGAAAATAAACATGAAAACGCACTTTACCGTGTTCGTTTTTTTAAACTGGATGTCTAGAAGAAGATGCCCAACCAAACTACCTGAAAACTGGCTGAAAATACAGTCTGTGGGATGACCAAAGTTAATGAAGTTTTCCATTTTTTCCATTAGTTTTTAAAATTTAGTTAGTCTTCTTTTTCAGTTCAGTTTACAGAGTGAGTTTTCTTAAATTTTTAATCCTCCTAAAAACAAACAAAACCCCCCCAAAAAAACACTTTCAGAATTTATTTGAATTAAAATCTTCTGATTGTTGTCGACTGTCAGCTGCTCACCTTTCGGTGTTGAAGCCTGTGGAGATGATGTGCCCTCTGGAGTTGGTTTCCACCTGAAACAGTAGCAGTCATTAGCACACACATCCACTAGACGTAACAAAAGTCTTAATTTTTAAGAAGTTGGTATGAGGGGGGGGGGGGATCCTACCTTCCTGGTGGGACTGGTTCTGGTCTGCATGATGTTGGGGCACAGGCGAAGCTCCTGGGGTGGAGGAGGAGGATCGGTCCTCGGCAGACAGGTCCTCTCCTGCAGAGCGAGGAGCTCAGCTTGCCTCTTTAGTCGACTCTCCTGTCTGTTCCTCTGCAGAGCAGCCGGGTAACGCTCCGAGGCTGGAACGAATCGACGGTTTGGCCTGAAGCAGAGCACGAGTACGGAGATATTTTTAAAAATAATAACACTACAGTCTCTGTATTTCAGATGTACTACAGTGTGATCATCTACAAGTTTCTACCTCTGTGTGTTCCACTCGGGTCTCCTCTTGTCCCTCCTGCTCTTCTCCGTTCTGGCAAACGGCTCATATGGGTCTCCTCCTGCCGGCAGACAGATGTTCTCCTTCCCTGTTCTCAACGCTTTGCTCCTGCTGTTTGGAGGAGCAGCAGCAGCGGGCAGAGATGGAGGAGGTTGTGCGGAGGCATCTGGAGTCTGAGCTCTGAGCGGGAGAGAGGGAGCAGCGTCTGCACAGAGAGAGGGGAAAAAAGAAAACATACAGATGTGAGGACTTTCATCAAATATTAAATAGGGCTGAGCCAAAAATGTTTTGTACTGTACAGGAAATAATGTGCAGCTGCCTAGAAATCTAAGTCCTTCACACATTGGAAGCAAAACCAAAGAAAAATAAATAAATAAATCAAGAATAATTTAAACTAATTTTGAGTCTGACTGTTCAAGTTTGTAGGACGTAAGAGGTAAAGATGACACCACTACAACTTTATTAATATGTTCACAGAGAGCCTCTTCACTTATAGTAATTTATCTTATAAAAAAAAGAAAAGAGAAAATATAAAATACTGCAAAGGTATTAGATACCCATAGAAAGTTAGGGCAAGAGAGCGAGAGAGACAATCGTGGATATTCATATTAAACATGGACACATTTTCCAACAATGACATCAGCTTCAGCAGACTTCAGACAGTGCTGTTTTCCTACACTTACATATGAATGATGGATGGATGTCCCTAATACGATCATCTCAGGCACACAGCTCAGACTGTGACCACAGAAGCCAAATTTGACTGCTTTTCAAACCTTCTTTCTGAAAGGGGGAGCCTATCAGAAGCAAGTAGTCTCAAAGGAGATGAGCTAAAACAGCCTGTTTTAGACAGAGGATTAACCTCAGGAGCTTCACCAAGGCTCGGTAAAGGACAAATAAGAGTTTTTTACAACTGTACATCATGCAAAGCTTCTCTAAAGAGAAAAATATGGATCTGAAAATGAGCAGAATGGGTTAACTTTAATTAAATCTGACTAATTTAGTCATAAACTAGAAAGTAAATTGGAACTTATCTTTTCTGCTCTAATTGAGGACTCAAAGCTCTTTTTACTCCACCCTGATGCTGCACTGAAACATTTCAATCTCACAAACATGGAAAGAGAATTTTTTTTTAGAGGCTCAGTACAGACAGACTTGAGAGAAGCAGACACACCGTCTCCCACAGCAGCAGTGTAAGTGGGTTTAGCAGCATTAGATGTGTTACCTGTCTGTACAGCAGTGTCTTTGTAAGAGGAAACCGAAGTGCTGGTGCCCTCCAAACCTTCAGCCTGCCTGGTAACTGCTGAAAACACAAACAGACACACATACACACACAGAGCTGATTATTACAAACATGTTCATTTTAACATCTTCTGTAGCTCAATTTATTTTAAATCGGCTGTCACCAGTGGGGGGGAAGCAAAGGGGGAAGCAAATCCTGAAGCAGGTGTGTTTAATAAACAGTTCAGGAGTGAAACGCTCTCATCGTTCAGGAACCAGAAAAGTATTAAACATGAATGAGCACACTGAGTTCGTTTCTTGGTAGGGTACTAATGAAACTAATTCCTGTGGGTGGAAATCATTTTCATTGCTGTTTATCCGTCTCTCAGCAACAGTTTTGGTTCATGGCTGAAGTGGATTACATTTCAAGTTTTTAGAAAATGACTCCCCCCATAATCCTCACAGTGGTTTGATATACTGCATAGCATTGATTTACTAAGCAAACTATTTCCAAGGCCAGGTTCTTTACTTCTACCACTCAGTAGAATAAAACATATGTATGTTTGGAACCAGACTCTAGATTTTTTTTTGCAGCATTACATGTGGCTGAATTCTGTGCTTTAAGGCATTGATTCATTACTGAGCAGGCAAAGTAAAAATGTGCTTGTGGTGCCAGTTTTTTGGCACTTATTCAGATCTTAAGTGCAAAGATGCTGCAGAAGTCTTACTGACCGTTGGACTCCAGTGCCTGTTGCAATCTGCCATTATTGCTGCTTTTATTTAGGTCCTCCTCCTGATCGATCGATTGCTTCTGCAGATGAAGAACACAATGAAACAGTTGCAGATAAGTACAGTTAGCTTCATCCCCATCAGAAAATGTTTTACAGAAACTGAATAAAGGAGTAGAGACAGTTTACGGAAATGTTTCTGTATAAGCGTCTCTCCCTGACCTTTTCCTTCTCCTTCAGTGTGTCCATCTCATACTGTCTATGCAGCATTTCCCTTTCCACCGCCACCCTCCTCTCTTCTTCCTCCTCCTCTTGTCTCCTCTTCGCCTCCTCTCGTTCCCTTTGCAGACGACGCTCCTCCACTTGGACTTCGATGGCTCGCTGGTAGGAAAAGATAAAGTTTAGGAAATCTTGGTGAGAAAAACCTTCACTGATCTCTTCTCTGTGCCTCCTCCAACCTGCTGTTCAAGCTGTTTGAGCCTCCTCCGCTCTCTCTCCTCTATCTGGGCAGGATCCAGCAGGGAGGTCATGGTCCTCAGATAACTGTACGTACCACATGAAAACAAAAAAACTAAATATATACACATATACATCTGCAGCTCAGCTCAAATAAGTCACCATGGATCGTGTACAAAGAGTCTTTGAAATATTTGATGAGACGTTCCCTCCCACCTGGTCCTGGTCGGGTACCCACGGGTTGTGTCCACACTGGCTCCTGCGACACTCTCTGCTCCACAGCTGCTTGTAGCATCCCAGATGAGGGACAGGCTGGAGGAGGGCTCCCAGTCTCCCCGTTCAGAGCTGCTGAACTGAGCCTGTGGCAACACTGATGGAGCTGCAGGCTGGACGGGAGGCCTCCTCTGCAGCGAGTCAAAATGTGTAGCCCACAGCTCGTGGTCCTCCACCTGCAGACACAACGACACCAGACTCAGGGGGATAACTTTGACCTCTCAAACCCGCCTGGTCTGTGCCCTGTCCCTGCTGTACCTGACTCTGCAGCACTTTCTCTCGTCTCCTGCGCTCAGTCATCTCCTCTCTCTGACGGTCCAGCTCCTCCAGCCAGCGCCTCTTCTGCTCTTCTCTCCTCTCCACACTTAGCATCTCCTCCTCCATCGGAGTGATCTCCTGCAGAGATCATTGTAATTCATATGTTTTGTTGCCTAAACACATCCTTAAGATCACAGTTAAGTTTTGTTGTGAGTAAATTTTAAACACACACACAAACGCACAAGTGAAACAAGTACTAAAACACATTTTGTAAGATGCATAAGATCATAAGAAAAGAAAGAATCCAGACCAATCCACCCCAATCTAATACAATTTTTAAAAAATTGATAATTCATTAAATGCACTTTTTCTTTTAGTTACAAATTTAACTGATATTTAGTCTTGCTGAGGACAGAATGGAAAGGTGGTGTTCCTATATCAGGAAAAGTGTGATGGTGTGAAGAAATGAAAGTAAAGCTACTGTATCGTGGCTGCTCCAACCTCAGTGATGATTTTATCTGTGAATTAAAAGTACTTTTATTACCCCGAGTCGGAGGCTGGATCTGATGGCTGGCGGCTGCTCTTTGTGGCCGACTGAGCTCTGCACTGATAACACACTCTGCGTGTCCTCCTCAGCCTGAAATACACACACACGCACACACAAAATGAAATGAATCAACCTAGATTTCAATCACACGTCCTGCATAAGCCTGTATTCTTCTTAAGTGACACTAGATGGCAACAGCTGTCATTGTAAAACACTCTGGTTGGCCCTGACCTCAGTAAAAACTTTTGTGATGAGTTTATGTGCTTAGTCACTAAGTTTGCATATGTACCGTAAATATGCACCGTACCTGCAGTCTGCTGGGTGCTGAATGTTGCTGCTGCTGCTGCTTTAGGGCCACCTGTTCATCTAACACCCCAAACACACACACGAAAAACATTTTATCTGTCAGTATTACTTTGATAAAGGACTCTCTGTCTAATGAAACCACTCTGACTACTCGTTGATAAGTTTGATAACCATATGAGCTCTCAGTCATTATCAGTGTTGACCTATCAGAATGTCATTTCAGGTTACCCATAAATTAAAATAAACTTCACAAGATTAAGCAATGATTTTGGAAAACTAACAAACAAAAAAAGAAAAACTGTTTTTCAAAAGTGTGGAAAAGTGGTACTCAGAGTCTTAAGTGAAAGTCAAACTCTTAAGTACACAAAGATTTTAACATCAAGTACTCATTATGCAAAATCTTTAACATTTCATTAACATGTTTATCAGTTCAATTCTTTGCAGCTAGAGGTGACTTTATGTACATATTGCTGGGTAGTGGTATGTATAATAACACAGCATCATACATTAGTAGATTAACATTTTTTTTTTTTTAAATGGCTAAATTGATGGTGTGGAGTTCTGAGGCCCACACTCTGGTGTAATTCTGCTCTTGGAGTTCAGTTGTGACCATATAAAGAAATGATCATCAACAACAGTCAGAGAGCCTGTGGTGTTCAGATCATGAGCAGTTGGTATTAATGGACTCAAAGTGTGCCAAGAAAACATTCCCCTGAACATTACACCATCAGCAGAAGCTGGGACTGTTGACACAAGGCAAGTTAGGCTTCATGGAGTCAGGTTGTTGTTTCTGACTGAGCATCTGCAGACTTAGTACTACATACTGCATTTTTCCAGTCTTTACTGTGCAGTTTGGTTTGTGGTACCAGTAGCTTGGAGCAGATTCTCTGCTCAGCAAAAAAGGGACCATCTGCACAAATGAAATCTTTTCTGTCTGGCTTCTGATCTCTCGCTGGATGTTTTCCCCTCATAGTTGGAGTAAATCTAAAGTCTTGTGCTGAAAATCTAGATGGTCTAACTATATAGTAAGTTTTCTCAAGAATTCAGTTTGTGAAGCAGAAAATGCATAAATATAATTTCATACTTTGCTCTAATCTGCTGCCAATTCTATTTTTTTTTTTTTTACACTTCTGACATCACAGTAAATACAACACAGACTCATCTGTCCACAAACTAAAGGCACATCTGTAAAGCTGTGGGACAGAGTTCTGAAGCTACTGATTATAAAACGATGTGTAAATGGATTAAATTTGAAGTCTCGGCGCTCTAATGTGCACATTAGAAGTACACAGAGTACACGTAATTATTTTCTGCAACATTGCTCACTTGCCTTACAGCAGCACCTGTATTGCCCTTTGCAATACTTTCCCATTCCTCTGATTAGGACTCTTAAGTAAGCAGAACGATCAATTACGTGCAGAAGAAAAGTGAAATGACAAGCGAAACACCCCCATCGTATTAATGGTCATCTCTTAACTTTGGTTTTAGGCTTTGTCAAGCCAGCTAGCCAAAAGAAATCTCAGCTGTGTCTAATTGCTTGGTAGAACGCCTCTCTGCTGTTTCATAAACCGCAAAACCAGCATAGCAAAGTGACTGAACTTTTCCCTCATTCTGATTTTTTAACATCAACTGAGGCTTGACTTTAGGTTGCAGTAAGTAAAAACAATAATAACATAAAACAGATTAAGACAGTAAGATTAAACTCTTACTGTTGTTTGCTCTTTGGTGTCCAGCAGGTTTATCAGAGGCATACAACGATGCTCAAACTCTGGTAGAACTGTCACCATTCTTAATATACATGAGGATTACTGAAGGTTTAAAATGCCTGCATGTGTGTGCATAACTGTACGTACCGAGTTCTTTCTTCCACTGAGCCTTCTTAGCTTCAATGGCCGCCTTGCTGTCTGACTGTCGCGCTTCCAGCCAGCTGAACAGACCTCCAGATAACCTGAAGAACAACAGCATCATCACAACATCTTAAAAAATGCCATTTTTTCATCTGCTGTAACAGTGATGTGACATTCCTGCTGTCTAATTATATTCATGCTTGAATTGAAGAGTCGGCTAAATTTCCAGAGTCCTATACACTGACTGCCATCTACAGTAGGTATGCATCAAGAGGAATTTGATTTTGCCACATGAACTATGACAAGCTCCTCACTTGTTGTCTTTCTGTTGTGAGCTTCCCATCAAATCTGTTCCTCCTCCATCTCCTTTTTTTACTCCTTCCCCTCCTCCTCTGTCTTCCTCCTTCATATCCCCTCCTCCTTCTGCTTCATTCTGTGAGTAGCCAGATTTTGAGCTTGTTTGATTTCCTGAAAGAGAAAAAACATATAAGCTTTGTAAATTGCTCTTCACTCTGTGTTTAAGTCCTTCTCAGTGCACCACTCTACCATTGCTTCCTTGAGTCTTGTCATCCTCTGGTGGATCCTGCACGTTGCTGGAGGGCTGGACAGTCCTGAGGATGTGCTGCAGCTGCTCATTGGTCAGACACACGACGCTGTCCTTCAGTGCTGCATCCCTATTGGTTGCTGTGTCTTTAAATCCTGCCTTTCCAGCTCCTCGAGTCCTAGTGTTTCCCGCTTGTCCTGTTTTCTCGCCGGCTCTCAGGGGTCCAAGAGTAATACTGTGTTTGTGTCTGTCTGACTTCACCTTCAGCAAAAAGACAGAAAATCAATCGATGATGTGAGACAGTTGCAGATTTATTTTCAATTTAAAGCCACTCTTACAATACCCTATTTTATAAATAGTGCACAGTGTGACGGTCTGTTGTGGTGAAGAGAGAGCCGAGTGTTAAGGTTAAACTGTTAATTTACCAGTGTATGTGCAGGTCTTTGACGATGACCTACAGATAGTGACTGAATGAAAAAGATCGCAGATAGAACCAGTACAAATTAACTTCTGCATAAAGGTGTCTATGTTCAGTCATTCAGGAAGAGCTCAGAGTAGACCTGCTGCTCTTTCACATCAAAAGAACCCATGGTTAAGTAATCTGACGAGAACAACACTTGCATCTGGTGTTTTAGGCATTTTCAACTAGGAGATCACCCCACAACGTGCTGGAGAGATCGTGTCCCTCAGCGGTCTTAGAAGGGCCTTTGTTTCCCCACCCAGAAGAGCTGGATGAAGTAGGTAGGAGATGAATGTCTGGGATTCTCTGCTTAGACCGCTTCCCCCATTGCCTGCATCCAAATAAGTGGTAGAATCCAAAAATATTTGAACTAGACAGTAATAACTCCAAACCAGACTCCATCAACAAGACAAAAATACAAAACATGTAAATATGTATATAAGAAATATTTATATGAGTATTTATAAGAAATAGTCCCATTGATGCTATAATGCATCCTGGATCTCCTCCAGTATGTCAAAGCAATGATCCTTGAACTTTATTTTAATTTTTTGGGAAGTAAACAAAATCACAGGAAGGAATATCTGAAAAGTGAGACAGGTGGTGAGCAAAGATTGTGTTGGTGTGGCAAAAAAACAAAACTGCTATGTTTTTAATGTGCTATGTGCACTTGATGAGCTGCCTTCTGGCTTGGAAACTGTGAACTCGACTGAAAACTGTTCAGTTTAAACCTACAAACCTGGCACTCATCACCTGCAATGATCCCTCACGCGAAATGTATGCCAGATTGAAACTAAAGTTGAAGTTTGCTCTCTGTGCATGTTTGAGATCCATGATTAAATTATAGAAGAAAATTTGCGCAAGTGGTCATAACTGGTCTTCCAGAGAGTGCTGAAAGTGGTCTTTAGATGCACAAGAAGAAAAAAAGATCGATTATATTTAGATCACAAAAAAAGAAGAAAATTATCTCAAAACAACTGAAGTGAAAAAAGTAAAGCAAGAAATTACAATATTAACAAAAACAAATCAAAGAAAAATATAGTAGGAGACTGAATTTAAAAAAATACAAAACAAATAGGGAAAAATGTCTATAAATAGAACAGCCAGTTAAGAAAAACAGTAAAAAATGTGAACAAAAACCATTGGAGCACTTCAGATTTAACAGAAAGCAAGTGAGACTAACAATGTCCAGCTCACTCATCTTTGGATTTTATGTGTGAGTGGGACCAAGTCGGAGAGGAACAAATAAAAAAAATTAAAAAAGCTTTGTTATTTTTGTTATTTCATAGAAGCTTTTTTAAAAGTGTGTCCAAACGTTTACAGGTATGCAAAACCAGATCCTTACCTTGGCCACAGCTTTGACAACACCAACTTTGTGATGATCGTGTGTTTTCGTTGAAGTCAAGTTGGCACTCTTCCCTTCAGTATTGGAGGTGACAGATGCACCTGCTCCTCCTGCCTTACTCCTGGCCTCTCTGTGCCTCATTGCCAGCTGTCGGGGTGGACGCTCCTCCTCCTGTACATCCGCCATACAGGAGGTCTGCCGGCAGCTGAGGATGTTTGCTGCTCTAGGCCTGAAGGGCAGCTGTGTCCTTGCTGGATTTTTATCAACACCTGCAGTGGAACACGCATGGGAGTAGTAAGTATAATTTCAAAAATAGGAATTTTACATAAAGTAATCGTCACAGTGTCAAAACACAGCTTTACCAGCAGGGTTAACTGACTGTTAACTGTGTGTTTGTTAACAGGATTACTTAAAAAGCTGTGGGTCAATTTGGATGGAAAAACATGATTTTTCTACACATCCAAAATGAAGATTAAAATGTAGATTATAAAAGCTTTAAGGTCTCACCATGACTCAGCAAAATCAACTTGGGTTTTCCATTTTCAAGTTCAAAAAGCAGGCCGTCCCTGTTCAAAAACACAACATCTATTAGAGCACAGACACGCACAATAAACACCAAACATTATATTGTAGCTGTACTCCACCTACAGAACCAAGTGTGTTTTGTCCAAGTCCAAATATGGGATCCGGATCACTGAAACAGCACTCAATTAACAACCATCCTACATCAGGAGGGTCATGTTTTTTCTTCACTTAAATGTCCCATTAATGAAATGTCACACAATCACATCTTATTTGCTTAGTTATGAGTCAGTACAGGGCAAAGATCAATGCTGTTTTTAATTATTGTTATCTAGTCTAAGTGGTTGGTGTATGCTCAATTTCCACTCTCTATTTTTCTTTATTGTACTACAGAAGCTTTACATATTCACAGTTCAAAATAATCCTCATTTATCTTAGAGTGATGATGTGAGTGCTGATAGTAGTAGGATTAATTGTGAAGTGTACCAAGCTTTATGTCTATGATCCAGACAAATGCTGCAGAGCTGATCACATGGTGTTTCACAGTACAAATGGATAATGACCCAAAGCATACCACAAAAGCGATCCAAGAGTTTCTCAAGGCAAAGAAATGGGATATTCTACAATGCCCAAGTCAGTCACCTGATCTCAGCCCAATAGAGCAAGCTTTTCAGCTACTGAAGACCAAACTGAAGGCAGAGAAACCCACAAACTAGCAGAAACTGAAGGTGGCTGCCGTAAGTCTGCAGAGCATCTCAAGTGACGCAAAGGATTGTCATCCAAGTATTTAAAACAACCTTTGTATTTAAAATTATGTTAGTTTGCCAAATTTATTTCATGTGCGCAAATTCTAACTGCAATTCCCAAACAGTTAATGCAAAACCTGTAAAACTAAATTAAACCCTGAAAACTGACGCACAGAAGCAAAATTAAAACTGTTCGCCTATACTTATGGCTCCAAATCTTCGGCCCCTAAGTCCATACAATATTAACATGTTTTGGTGCACACAGTCTCACGGTGAAAATGTATGTGTTGTTTGTAAGGACTGTAGTCAGGTTAATGGGGACCTTTGCGGGTTGACCTCCCCTCATTTATTATTACACTGTAGTGTTTTTAAACTGGTCATGTTATGTATTGATTCTCTTTGGTTTTAAGCTAAAATAATCCCCTTCATTTCACTGCGACACATTCGTCCCCGTGTTAGCCTAAGCTAGTTCCCGTTACCGTTATAAGGAGGACTCACCCGAGATTCATGCCGACAGAAGACGGCTACGCGTTTACCTAGGGCCGTATAAAACCAGATGTAGAAACCGAGCACATGACTTACAGCTTTATAAAAGCGCTTTTGTCAGGCTCTGACTGGCCACACTGCTAGTTCCTCTATGTATAAACAGTGTACGTTCGTTGCTGGCGACGACCAAGAAAAGTGTCACTGATTGGCTAATTCTTGATCGTGTTTAAAATTTACAGCCAATCACATGTCTTCATTAGAAAGATTTAAACGATGTTGCATTTGTAGTAACTCGGAATTTACCGAAGAACCGAGTTAATTAGGCAAACGATTAAGCCCATTTCCATCAGCTTGCTACCTCTATTTATTTATTAATAACTACTATTAGCTAGTAGGTATTTTTAACGATCCACCACCTACCAGGGAACAGTATAAATGTTGTGTGAATGAGGGTCACAGTGAACGACTTTGATTTTTAACTTTTCAAAGGGGTTCTGAAGGCAGCATCCAATGATTAATGCGTTGTTTAAAATGACTGTATAAAATACATACATTTTATACAGTCATTGGTTGTTTACAGTGAGTCGAATTTATGTAGTCATCCTTTTAAGTCACTCATATTTATGTATATTGTGGTTTGTTCTTTATATTGTGACAGCTTTTTGTTTGATTTGTTTTTTTTATTACTACTTACAGTATCAGAATTTAATGAGCATATAACTACTGTAACAAAAATAATTTCCCAAATATGGGATAAACAAAGTATTCATCACATCAAAGTATTCTCATCCCATCATAACCATCCTATATCATGATTTATTTATTTTTTAAAATCTGAGCTTCTTTTCACTTTAATTGCAGTTTTATCAACACTGTTAGTAGCATCCGCAGTCAGTTAGTTCTTTACGTGTTTATGTTTAAATAATATCAGTGTTTATTACCTAAATTAATCATTAATGAATTTAGGTCATATTGCGCTATTGTACTGTTATTGTTGTTGTTGCTGTTGTTGTCAGAAGCGTTTGAGAAGTTCAGACAACAGTTTACATAACCGTAAAGCAGTTATGTAAACATCCCAATTTAATAAACAATGTCTACTCATTATTTATTGTTCTGAAAATGAAACCAATTGAGATCAAAACTAAAGACATTTCATAGTTTTTGTTATTTCATAGTTTAAGTTATTTCTTGAATGTGATTTCTTGAATAACATGTGCTTTTCTTTAACCTTGTGTATTCCAAATATATTCAAATAACAGTCAAATAATCCATAAATGTAAAATACAAAAAACAGGAAACAAAGAGAATTTGTCTTGATTTTCAAGAACACCCCAGTAAAACCCCAGATATTAAAATATTAATGTACGTATGATTTAACAATATAATGCGTATGATTTGCATATTAAGTAAGCAAGGTAAGAATGCTACTTAAACAAGTTCTACATCAATTATTTATTTCTGAATAACTATTCAAATATGTCCCCCTAACCCACCTCCTTTATGCCACTCGGCTTGCAGCAGTTATAAAAGGATTATTTCTCATGTTTCTTCACCAGTTAAAATTTTAAGTTTAGTTTTGGTTAACAATCCTGGTAAACGAAAAAAAAAGGCTGCAGCTTGTAAGTAGGGTCGTAAGAAACTGCAATTCCCGTTGTGACCTGAAGGTGGCACTAAGCCGCCACTGTCACGCAGATGAACCGTAAAATCCAAACAGGCTGACGTTAGTCTCCCCCTGGATATTTTTCTTCGCCGTTAAAGATCTTGGCTACAGTAGAGCGACATCAATCAGCCTCTCCAGTCTCTGAAGTACCTCCAGCGACACCTCTGCGGAGTCTGCTCCGCGTCCACTCGATGCTCCTGAAGGTGAGTAGCTATCGTGACAGCTCGGTGCTTCTCTAACCGGAGAGACTGCGTAATGTTAGCAGCTAGCGTTAGCATGCACCGCTGCTCTAACGGCAGAGTCGGACCAGTGTTTACCGTCAGAGTCTGACACTCGGAGCATTAGTTGAAGAAGAGAGGAGGTTTACTGTGACATGAAAATTAAACAGCGGGAAGGTTTATTTTAAGTCTAAGCTGTTTGAAAACGAGTCTGGCTGACTTAGCTAGCTAGCATGTTGTCAGGCTAAGGTCAAGAAGCTGTCCAATCTGACAGCTAACGCTAACTAACATGGTACTGATTCTACAAACGGGTACTATGTAGGAGACAGCCACGCCGATAGCAAGTAACATCAAGACCGGTTCTGACCGTTGGAAACGGGGCTGTGTCGCTCACAAGATTTCCAACAAGAGGTTGGTTCCTGAAAGTTTGACTGGTGTAAATATGGTTTTAAGGGAGACTGATGGATTCAGACCAGTGTGGCATACTGGGATGGGTTGGAGGTAGTACTGCTACCTGGCATTTTGTGAAGGTTTGCCCGGGTTTAGGCGTATCTGCTCTGGGTGTGATCCTGCTGCTCCACAAATGGCGACAGTGTTAGTAAATAAACCGACTCATCCGCTTTACTTCTGCTCTGTGGCGTTTCTGCAGAGGATGCGGTGGTTTCTGTGGCTCCTGTGTATTTCTACATAACCAGCAGCTAACAGCCTCTTCTCAGGCATCAGTCAGCTAAGCTCAGCGATGACTGACGAGTTTTTTTTTTTCCCTTTGTGGGGCAAGGGCGAGTTTCCACGTCTTAATATAATTTTTTGATTATTACATTGATATGACTGATATGTAACAGTCCGGTGCAAAAGTGCTGAATGTGTCCTCATTTCTCTATAATTTGGATCCAAGGAGCCAGACTTTCTTGTAATTTTTTGAAGTGATCTTGAACAATAGTTCTCATCGCTTTCTGGAGGTGTTTCAGTGTTTTATGTAGTTTTTTTGTATTCAGTCCAATCCTTGTACCTGACCATATTCAGAATATTTTTTTTGTTTCTTCAGCAACCTAAGACTGCCCTGTGAATCATTCAAGCATAAAAAGGCATTTAACTCAAAGGATGAATCAGTGTTGTGTCTACTCAAAACTGACAGCTTGGTAAAGAACCAGTAACCAAGTATATCTTTAGACACTTGGTTACTGGCAGCCTGTTGCAAAACACATAATTTGCTCCCATTCATTTAGTTGAGTCCATGAAAAGATCTAAAGATAACATAGTTTGATAGACATAAAATCGTACTTTTGCACCAACAAGGTGATTTCCAAAGAGTTATTGGCACAAAACTATAGCACTAGGTTGTGTGAGTTTGACTGTGTGAGTAGGTTGTGTGGGTAAGCTAGAAAAAAATGCCCTTTTTGGGATTAGTTGTTGATGGGACCTGACACAAGACCTGAGATTTTCTTATGGCGCTTCAGTTGATCCATCAACTGATTCATTTCACTGAAGCCATGTCAGAAAGGGTTTTAGTGGAAGGGGTGGCTGTCTAAAGTATTTTAAAGCTTGCTCAAGAAACCATTCTTGAGGAAGGAGGCTGAGTTTCAGCCAGTGGTCTTGGAGATCTTGTCAAAACTGGTATAACTGTAAATGCAGAAAAGTACCATGATTTTTTTAAACACCATGCAATACCAACTGCAAAGCATTTGATTGGGATCAGCTTAATTTTTTTAGCATAACAATGATCTCAACACATCAGTGCGCTAAAAGCATACCTGGATAGAAAAACACACAAAGGAATACTATCAATCATGGACTGGTCTCCACAGACCTCATTGTTATTGAGGCAGTGTGAGATCATCTTGACAGAGAACAGAACAAAAGGCAGCCACCATCCAAAGAAGAGCTTTAAATTTCCTTCAAGGTTCCTGGAGAACTATTCCAGAAGACTACTTAAAGAAATAACAACAAATCTTGCCTAAGAGAGTTCAGGCTATAATGAAGAATAAAGGTGGACATACCAAACATTGACTTTCAAGCTTGTTAGAAATGTACAAGCTTTATTTTAGCCTTGTATGCTGTATTTCCATGTATGTCTGAGCACGACTCATTGCACATGTTCCCCATCCTCGTAGCAAAATATAAAGAAATTATGTTGGCTGAAGAAATGCAGATACACAAATGTCAGTGTTTTATAAGCAGTGTTCTTATTTTTCAATGTTTTATTTATTTTACCATTTACAGTTTTTGTCATATAAATTTTTGTTGCTATGCTGTAAATCTCTTGTTAGACGAAAGCTAACTTTTTGTTAATAATTTTCCAGTAGTCCGAAATGGGTGGACAGTCAGTGTACACATTCCAAGTGTTTGTCTCAATATTTACATTTTTCACTGCTGACCAGTAGCAGTTTATCTTTTCTGAACAATCAAAAACAGAAACTGTGCTGATTTGTTTTACGTTGAAGGCCACACTATCAAATTAGATTCACATTTGGGTCCAGACTGATTATGCTTCAATTTAATTTAAAATATTTGTCCAAGGGCGTGGTGGTTGGCACTGTTGCCTCACAGCAAAAAGGTTCCGAGTTCGACTCCACTGTTTGGCCAGGACCTTTCTGTGTGGAGTTGGCATGTTGTTGCTATTTGCGTGGGTTCTGTCTTCCTCCCACAGTCCAAAGACATGGAATTAGTAGGGTTAGGTTAACTGGTGATTCTAAATTGCCCATAGGTGTAAATGTGAATGCGACTGGTTGTCTGTCTCTCTGTGTTAGCCCTGTGACAGACTGATGACCTGATAAGGATAAACAGAAGAGAATGGATGGGAGGATATTTGTCCCATGTGCACTTTGGTTCACTAAAAAGACTCTATAACTTTATAACTAACACATGAAGGCTAACAGAACAAGGCTGAATAAGAAGCCTGCTCACAGGGGGATTTAATAAAATTATGTGTATTCTGATGCTGGACAATATGATGGTGTATCATGATATTTTTATTGTTGTTGTTTTTTTCATATAGGTTTGAGTACCAGGAATACATAAAATCTTAATGTATTTAAATTTAAGAAATAATGCATAAAATATGACAAATGCAATAAAGCACAATTAAAAATAAATAATCTACACTTTGATACAGGGAGTCAGTCCTTAACAGGATGCTTATGTTATATTTCAGTTTGATTGAACATAGCGGTGAGTGTCGAAATTATAATTGTCAAAAATAACTTTCTTCAATTAAAAAAAGTTCAATATTAAGTTTATAGAACTTATTCCATCAATGGCTTAATAGACAGCACAGAAAGGCTAATGATGATTAGAGTACCACTAAGCTAAACCATTAATGTGACTGGAAGAGAGTAAAAGCTACAGCATGTTAGGTTGACGCACCAGCAGCACGTAATGTATGGGTCTCTGTAGCCATACACACCAAAAGACTGATCAATGGTCTGTGTGGCCTATATAGTGAGTTATCAATACAGAACAGTGGCAGTACAGATTAAAAGTTTTACAGTTGTTTACTGCCGTTATCTGGGTTGTTAAGTCGGGGTAAGTGGGGCGGCTTCGATTGTCTGAGTTGCAAATTGAACTTGATGAGGTGTCCCAGTTCAAAATTCACTTCCAGCTTCAATTGGAATGTACTAAAATTACCAGCAGCAACCTTATAGTGCAGTGGTAGTGACACACGATAAGTGAAATGTATGCACAAAAGTAGCCCAGGTAGTGTTTTCAATGGGAATTTTAATTAAAAGAATAAAATAACAGCTTAATATTTTAGTTTCACATAACTGAAGTAATTTAACCTTTTAACTTGTCAGTAACTCCGGCTCATTATTAGATAATAAAACTGAATTATATTTTCTGTCTGGAATGTTGCATCTTGGGTTTAAGCTTTTTAACCAGCTCCTTAAAGCCATGTAACAAGATCAGCCATAATTATTCACTATTTGCTTTTTCTGTCATGTGGAGTGCAAATAGTGATGCTCGGTAGAGTTATATGTTTACATTGCATATTACCCTCTATTTCTCCTTCATAGCCTGGTTGTACTCATTGGTGTGTTTTTTTTTTTTTTTTTTTT
>VOQK01019180.1:17651-30929 GCA_015052645.1 Benitochromis conjunctus
TGTCAGGAGCTGTTGTGTGGGTGTCAGGATAGAAGAATGCGACTCTGTTCTGGTTCTTCCCCTAATAAAACACAAACCTTTGGAGTTACTCGATTATGCAATAAAAACAATATCTCTAAAAAGAGAGATCCCACATTCGTTAAGCATAAGTCTATTTGCGCGCAAACCATACCCCGTTTCCAAATGTGTAGACCATGTTACAACATTTTATTCAGTGTTCTAGTGAATGTGAACAACATGATATAGAAATCAAATCACAAGAATTTTTTCTTTTGTTAAGATGCTGGTTCGACGTGAATAGATCAACTTTGCGCACCTGACACTAGTAAAAACTTGTCTAAAAACAGAAAGCTGAAATGTGGCATTAAATGACAGTCACATCTGAATAATCTGCGTCAAACTTAATTTCAAACAAACAAACAAAAAATTCGACTTAAAGATGGAAAAAAGACTTAGATTAAGAATAAAAAGATTTCAATGCCTCGGAGAAGCCGGGCAGGACGAGCGAAGTCGGAGATCATGTTGCAAGGAAAAGATGAATGAATCTTACCTCTTTCACATCAGGATCGTGATCTTCTGTCCATGCGATAAGCATGTAGGTGGTATTCATCAATTTTAGTAAAAGCTCCAAATCACGAGCGTAGGTACAAGCAATGCCAAGCAGGGAAACCGAGTGAGTCCGCGCACTAACAGCGACACGAGCTTCGACTATCCAGTCTGGCCAATGTGGCTTTGTTTATGTGAGCTCTAGATACCCTGGCCCACGTGTTTCAGTGCGCAACGTCATCGGCGTCGACAGCGACGCGGACCAATCTCCTCGGGAGCTTTCTCAAGCCCCAATTTTTCTGGTGAGTATGTTTGTCTTGTGGTATGTGTTCTGTGTTGCTTCCCACATGGACATTAGCAGAGATGTAGTGGAGGATAAACCCACCTAAACTCAGTTCAGACACCTTGGTGTTTGCACAGGGCTTACGTCATGCTTGTTTTAAGCTGACATGAGTCTATGTTATATGATTTCGATATATTTGCCACAAATCGCTAAAGTAAATGATGCACCTTTCAGATGGACTGGTGGTGCTATCACTGTTGTTTTCCTCACTGTTCTGGCATGTGGCAATAGTATTTCTAATGGGGGAAAGTTCATTTACTACCATGCACTACTCCAAAAAATTGAAGGTACACTCCAAGGTTCCAGGAGGCCAATATGTAGCTAAGTGTGCTGTGTATTTTTGTGGCATTAAAACAAACGTACACACACCCCGAGGTAGACACACGTCTCCTTACTAGCACTGAGTTTATGCATGGCCTGGTTGTCGTTATTTGAATGTGAAATTAAGATGAGTGTACACCGGGACACATATATAAGACACAGTTATGTCACAACGTCACAGTGCCAGACTCACTGTAGTTGTATGAAATACCCCTAATGAAGCAGGGGTCAATATTATTCTTTGTTATCTTCTGGCAGGATTTCTGTAGGCTATTTCAATTGTGTTCCAAATTTAGACCTCAGATGGGGTGGGGTCTGCGAGGTGGGCTGCCTATTCATAGTGCCGGTAGTGCGTGTGTGTGTGTGTGTGTGTGTGCGTGTGTGTGTGTGCGCGCGCGCGCGCGAGAGAGAGAGAGAGAGAGAGAGAGAGAGAGCTTTTGTCGGAGGAAGGGGGGATAATTAGCGGGCCTGTAGCCAGTTGTCATGGGGGACCTAAAACAGGGAAACGTGATAGCAGCGCGCAGAATGAGAGTGACGCAGAAAACGCTCAAATTGACGCGGTCGCCAAAATAATCTGCTGGCCTTATTGTTCTGCAGCGATGGAATAACTGATCTTCGCCTAATCTTACACCAACACCTTGTAGCCAATAGAGTTGGCCTAAATCATTCTAGATGTACGCGGGCTTGGGAACCAGGCCCAGGAGAGCGAGCAGAAAGTGCATGTGCAGAGATGTGGCTCCACACGCCACAGCCAGCATCTCGCCGCATGCAGCATCATATGTTATTGCTGTTGGACTGCTGCTTTATTACATGAACCACAGAACAACCATCAGTCTTGAAGCTGTTTTATGTACTGCCCCGTACTCACAGCACACACAATAAGAGTGCGCAAGAAGAGGGGTGGGGGGAAGAAAACTGTATATCATGGTTACACTCACCTCTAGAGGACACTATTGTTCACCAGCCATACATCACAAAGCTGCTGTTTCTTACAATTAACCTTTTAATTAACCTAACCCCATTAAGATTGTTTGGTCACGCCCAGTCGTTTTCAGGTGGACTTTAAACTGGGATTTGTAAATTACAGTTTCCCCACACTGAACTGTGGACATCCGGAAGTAAATATTGTAGACTTGCATAGATTATGGCGCTTTTCACATTATACTGACCCAGTCTTGTGTCATCATGATTTCGGCTCATTAAACAACAGTTATCCTACAGCCTTGGAAATATATTTACATAAAGTGGAATATGTGACCAACCTCCAGAAAACAAACAATTTTGACTTAAAACGCTGATGACAGGACGCCGCATGGTTTTTATTGACTGGTAACAATTTTCCATTTAGAATTAAGCTCGGTTAGCGTTTAATTGGCCGTTTTACCGAAGAGTAATTAACTTCCTATTTATGTGCACAGTTAATTGACAGTCTGATATGAATCTGACGGGTTATTTGTAATCATACGGAAGATTATATGTTTAGGTTTGTTTGTAGAAATGCCAGAATGTGTAGCTTTGACTCTTTCTTTTTTCCTCCCATGGCTCAAAACTCTATGGGAAATGCGTTTTATTAGTAGACGAGACACTCTCGTCATCTCAAGGTCAAAGGATGCCTATGAGTTTCAGGTATAGTCAGACCAGGGTCTGCCTGCTCCCTGGGGATTCGACCCTGAGTGCCAGGAGGGATGCGAACAGTGAACCCCTCTTGATTCGCTGGTCTCCATCATGAGTGGTTGTTATTAGCAACAGGCCCAGCGCAAAAGAAGCTTCAGCTTCAAATTGTGTTAGCATTTAACGTCATTACTTGCTGTATGCAAGTACTCGTCATTATTTAACTTTTGGGCCACATGATATTATCCATTTCTTTTTCCACTCTTCTCTGGAGATCTAACCTCCACAGATTGATTTTAGATCTGGACCAAATTGACAGCCATGCCCATGTGGTGCAGTCTTCCTAGATATTGTGAAGCTCCATTTGACACATTTTAAGAGCTTTATTAACAATCTTTGCATTTCAGTATAATACATTTCAACCTTGCTGCTGTGATTAGTTAACAAAGAGGATGAAAAACTCATTTTCTGCGGTGAAATATGTGTTCAGATACCTGCAAAAGAAGTACATGGCATTTTAGCACAATGAAAAGTATAGGCTACTCTTCTACAAGTGTTTAACAAGTGAAGCATTTATGAGAAGCGGAAGGAAACAAAATGCATTTACTAAAGTACTGTAGTAAAATTTTGACTTACTTGCATACTTATTTCTTACTGCCAGCTGCAGCGGAGAACACTGTGTTGTTTTACTGCACAACATTTAGAGGTCAGCTATAATAAAAGATTTAACAGATCAAGATTTTCATGCAAAACAAGGTCAGCTCTCAAATATGATGATTTGTTCCAATTTAAGCAACAAAATAAGATATAGCTCACATTTTTGTGATTCAGTCATAATATTAACATTACAAATTATCATTGGAACAGGCACAATTATCATCATTATCAGCAATTTTGTTCAATACTTTCATGGGCATGGAATAACTTAATTGGAGTGAACCGTTTTTACTTTTTTTTTTGGTGCTATTTTTGCTTAAGAATCAACACTTCCTGAGCTGTTCGTAACATCCAAATGACACTTGTGTTGTAGATGGTTATTGCTTTGGCATAGGTCACCCCACATTTACTGTTTAACAAGATGAATTTTTGATACTTCTTAGCAATCATTGCAGATATGCATGACATATATTTGTTCATGAAATAACATGCAGAATAACAACACTGTTTCCCTCTGTAACGCTATGCGGCATGTGAAGTTGCAGAAGATTGTGAAAACTCCATGAAACACCACTTTCTCATAATTGTATCGAGCACATTAGCTACTCAAATTAAGAATAAGTGGGAACCGAGAAGGAGGCTTGCACTTTTTAAATACCTAATCATTGCTCCATCTTTAAATTGCATTGTCTTTTTTTTTTGTGAAATTGGATTTAAATTAGAAAAGAAGTCGCGCCGTTCTCCTTAAACTGCAGCCAGGATAGTTTGCAAAATCTCCCGGTCGCTTCCACAAACCTCATTTCATCTCAAAGCACTGGCAGGTATCAAACTTTCTGAGAATTGAACAGCCAGACCCTGAAGGCATCCCTTTGCTCAGTGTCTTCTTTCCATTTCTAGATTCCCACTTTACAAGCTTAAATGTCTACTTAATATGCTTTAATGCCTGCTCTTTAGAGCCAGGGTGCACTTCATCACTTTTATACACCTTTATATAACACACTGTTAACTAGCAATGCCTTATGGAACAGCTTGTCTTGCAGCTGGAAGGCTCCTCCATGGCATGATGGAGGTACCTGTTCACCATTCACAATGAGACAGTAAAATGGGAATAGAAGCCTCTGCATACTGCTGCTGTCTATATCAGTCAACGATGAATATTCATGAATCACAGTGTCATGACATGCTCTGTAATTGGCAGCAACATTAGTAATGACACTGCTGGCATCAAGTCCCTGCATATTCATGTGGTGGGGCAATATTTCCTCGTGGTGCTGTTTTTTTTTTTTTTTTCTTCAATCCTCCTGAAAGTGAAAATGTATTCCGAAGCTGCAGGTGTCCCTGGTTTCACAATCAATTGCTGGCTGGATTGTGCCCCAGCGAAAATCAGACAAACCATTAGTTTCTTTGTCAGTGTCTTTGATTAATAATATATCTGAATTATGAAAGGTTGAGAGGACGCTAAATATTGTAAAGTGAATTTCTTTCTAATAGTTATGAATGTGGACCTTAAAGACTCCTATATACCATGTCTGTGCCACTGGCTATTGGACTTTTAAAAGATCATTGATATAAAGCATTGATTACTCTTGCCTTAAAAGTAACAAACCCAGATCATTTATTTTAGTAGCTCACTAATAAGTGTATGCTCTCTGCTTCAAACAGTTTTTTTTATTCCATCCAATCCGTTTGAGGTTTGATTAGATTTTACAGTTTGCACGGGCACGCTCCTCCGATAGCCCAGACAGTGCGGCAGATTTCTTTGTGTACTGGAATTTGCTGCAATTCCATTTCGGCCCCACCAAAGTGTCCTAGAATGGATAATGAGGGAATTGGATAAAGCTTTGCCTAAGCTGGAAGGCTTTCCCCTCTAAGCAGCTGGAGGAGAGGATTTTTCTTCTCATGGGTTCAGTTTGCCATGAACCGTCCAAACTGTGTTGTGAGGAGGCAGACCTGTTTCTCCACAAACAGGAAAGGCTGCATTAGTCATGTATCGAGTGATGAAGAAGTATTTAGATCAAGTACCATTATCAGATTACAAGTAAAACAATGTGTATTTTTAATCTTTCTACTAAGTGAATGTATCTGTTTGCATTTCTCCAGGACTGCTTATCACATTTGGTGGATATATTGGTGAGGAACAAAAGAAATGTAGTGTTGAGCTTGAAGATTTTTTTTGTTTAGTCTACACGAAGCGTTTAGCATTTAAATCTTGTAACCGCACACGCCACCTCTTTAAATTGCCTGAGTCTCAGCACATCTCAGGTACGTGCACAACATGTGGAAAACACTGAAAATGTGGGCATCGTATCATTGAACCACTCATTCCTGCACTGTGTAAGTTTGTGACCACTTTAGTGTGTCATTATTAATTATCAGCTGTATGTTTTTCAGCGTATGCACAGTTAAGTATTGAACAAGCACTTTATGAGAAACAAAAAAGTAGCAAGCTAAGTTTCTATATACAGATATTTGACACATGTTTTTTTATAATGTATTTTTCACCAAGAAGACAAACCCCACTGTGGGTTAAATACCTGGGACTCATTTGAGAACAGGAGAGATTTCCAGTATATTGAAGCGCTAACACTAACTATTATATTTTACAAGATTATGAAGTGTTTTATGTACAGGTAATAAGAAACTATGACTGTAAAATGTGCATAGTGGAGTAAAAATAACATTTCTCCTGTAAAAGCAGGTAGACTACAAGTTCCGTACATTTCCTTTTAAATACAGTAATTGTGTAAATGTACTTAATTATTTTCTACCATCGCACATTTCTTTTATTAAGACTTTGGAGTTTGTGCAACCTAAGAAAAGTTCCAGTCCATAAATTCCATGTGCAATTTACCTACCACACAACGTCTGCAGTATGCAGTTTGTTTAAGCAATGGATTGCTTAGGCTACTGTACGCCGCAAAGCTCGTTGCTGATTTTTCTTCTTTTTTTTTTCTGTTGCTCACCAACTGAGCTGTATCTGGGCATTACAGGAGGAGGTAGCAGTAATGGGAACCACTGTCAGTGCAAGGAGGAGGCTTGTTTTCATTTTATGGCCCTGCTGCACTGGCAGAATAGAAGAAAAAAACATGTGAGATTCAGCGTTGCAGAGCAACGAGTAGTGTTGTTAACAAAGTCTTATTAATATAAAAAGGATGCTTCAGATTGTGTTTGCTGAATAAAATTTCAACATGGACATAAAGACGGTTCTTGTAACATAATTTCACTCAGTGCTCATTAATAACACGCGACTAAGTAAAAGTTGGTTTCCATTCTGTTCACTATTACCTGCTGCATATTATTTCTAACAAATGGTTGACGGTGCCTCCATAATGTGGACGTGTCTCACAGTTGCAGTGAACTTGAGAGCGAATGCCATTTGTCTTCTTCTGCTTTGCTTATTTTAGATAATCCAGCTCGATCATCATCATCATCATCATCATCAGTCTTGCAATTAGTCAAGTTTGCTTGTTAACACGTCTCAGCGTTGTCCGTTTGCTCGCCACATGCAGATTCTGTGATTAATCTAGAAAGACAATATTTTGAAATGTTATTGGGAGTGGAATATAAATAAGCATGTGATGTATTGTTTTTTATTGTTTGATGATGTCTGACAGCTTTGTCACAGAAAATACATGGCTTCTTTTCCTAAATCCATCACGAGGAATATAAAGACATATGCATAATAATGAAACACATTTATTAATGTGTACTGTCCCCTGGAGTCATATGACAATGAAATGGATGGCTGGATTTCTTTTGCATGGATGCTATAGGCCTGAGTGTTGCATGTGAAGGTGGCTGAACAGGTAAAAGGGGGGCTAAATAGATAGAAGAAGAACCCCATCGAGAGGACTCACGGGAACCAGATCGCTGAGATAAAAGACAACAAGTGATTGTTTAAAGGGCCCTAACTGCTCATTACGACCTCATAGTCAGATTGATTTACACTTTTTTAAAATTCTGAATGTATATGTGCAAAAGTTTCTATATGCCGTAAAACGTGCAGCTATATAGTTTCACCTTTTTCTTATTGTAAGCAAAAGCTTTAAAAATTCTTTAAATATCTTCATAAGCATTGATCTTTTTCATGACAAACATTCTGACTACAAGTGTAGTGTTACAATAAACCAGCCTGCATAAAAGCACCTAATTACCCCTAATAATTATGATCTCTATCACAACTGTGTTTTCCCAAGTTTCTGCCTTGAAATGGGGGGTGCTATATGTTTATGCAAAGCCTCGTAAAGTTCATAGCTGTATTAAAAACACATCAACAGGTCAAACAGTTCATGTGGGTGACATGTACATTTGGACACTGTGGATAATTTTAAAAACAACCCATGCACACCATCCTGCCCCTGTAAAGACATTTTTAGAGTCAGTATTGAGAGGTAAACAGCACAGACGTGTTTGTTTTTAAATCAGGGATTTATTGACACTGAGAAAAAAAAAAGGAAAATCCCACCTTATCCTGGTTCCCAATATTTTGTGGTCCAACTTCTTTAGTAAAAAGAAAATCAAATTTTCCCTCGTGTACAGGGATCTGGATCTGGGTTTTACAGGCAAAAGTAATAAAAACGAATAAATCCCAGTTTTTTCTTACAGTACCAGCACAATATTTTCTGTGAGGAGCTTTCCGAAAGGATTTTTCATGGCAGAGTCTTGTTCAGCCTCCGTTTGCAACTGCAAATGGGTATTCTCCATCCTGATGTTGCATAACCTCCTTGCCATTGTGGCGGAGCTGCTTTCCAAGCTGCCTCTCTGGGGCTTCCTCTGTAAGATGCTTCACACGTCTGCTAGAAAGTCTAGAGCAGCAGTACGTTTGAACTGGGAGGATTTCTCCCCTTCACACGTCTACGGGCTTTAGTCCAGTCACCAAAAAAATAAGTGAAAACTCTTTTGTTCTCTTCCAGTGAGGGCATGTGTCCTCATGTGGTTACCATTACATACCAAATCAATTATCTATGCTGCTGGTGAGAGGCTTCTTAAATATGTTTTGCCCCTTTATTTGCCCTGGTTGTCTATTGGCAGTGAAGAGGGGGGGGTTTCAAACCCTTTCTTCTAATCCTCAGTTATTCTTCCTTTCTTCTTTTCAAAACTGGGATTTACCGACCATCTGGGACTGCAAAGAAGCTTCTAATGGGCAAAGCAAAGAGTGATTTCACTGTTAAAAATGCTATGAAAGTCATATGACTTCCTTCAGTGTTTAAAAACAGGCATATGTTCTCTAGGTTTCTTTTTTTTTTTAAGTTTTGTTCTTTTTAAATGTGGTCTCAGAATATGCGGTTGCTCTTTGTGCTTCATGCTGTCATAGTGGTAGAAATGATTGTTGTTTTTAACCAATGGAATATGTATGGCCCCGCAATATTGTTCTCGTCATGAATATTACAGTGGAAAGTTGTGCATATGCGAATAGCATCTTGATCCATTCTAAAGATTTGGGACAGTAAGTATCCAAATGTTGATGTGTTTCCTTGGCTCCCATTGTCAGATCTCAAAACTGCCCCTGTGCAGGGAGACGATTTCTCATCAGGCACTAGCAGCCGGAGCACCAAGCTCATTCACGGAGGAGTCCGATATCTACAGAAAGCCATCATGAAATTGGATTACAAACAGGTAAATGCTTCATTTTTTCTCCGCAGCTGACACTTATCCGCAGAATTCCTGGTCCCTCTGGTCATATTGCTTTATTTACCCCCCTGTGTTCATTTTTCATTCACGGGAAGCAGTGACATGTTTGCCTTGAATGACTGCCTGCCTGGAATTTTCTGAAGTTGTTTTAAAGGATTCTTAAAACTTAGCAGACCTCTGTTGCTATCACACTGTAAATGAATTCGGGAAATTATCTCTCAGTAATAGGTGAAACGAGGCTTACGTACGCTCTTTTGCTATAAGTTGTTTAAGACGAGTCACCCAGGTTCAAAGTAAAATGTCACAGTTTTCTGTTACGTTTCAGTCTTTGTGATATCTCATTATTCTAAGCTCGTGTTTTCTTTAGGAGCCTTATTTTGCTATCTGTATGAACATATGAGGATGCTGGAGGTGAGCAGCAGAAGAGACCAATTAGTGTGATTGGAGGAAACACAGCTGCCTAGTCAGCAGCTCAACAGTAAAATGTAGCCTGTGCTACAGGGCAAATTAAAGCAACGGTATTTGGGAGCTGGTAACTTGAACCTTCTGCTTGTATATTTACCCTCAAAACATATGATCTTATCCAGTTTTTCTAAAAGGACTGTGCACTAAGAAAGGTAATATTGTTTTGTTAAAGAAATAACTTTTCTGATAACAGTGAATTGTCATAAATCACTGATGTCATTAGATGAAATACATGCCCATGTGTTGTTTAATCTATTTCTCCAAAAAGGCCAAATAAATTACATTAAATTGAGGTTATGAAAAAAATCTGATGAAACTATTCAGTTTATTAATTTTTAAGCAAACATGGTCAGGGGTAAATGGATGCACTGGATCCCATATCAAACATATCTAACTCAGTTTTTGACTCACAAATATCTTTTAGCAATTCCTCACATATGAAGTAAACCTGTATTTTTCCTAGTTTCACCTAATCTCAGATCAGTTTCACTTCCTACACCTAAAAAACAGCCGTAAACCTTTCCCTCCATAAAGCCGTGGAGTGGAAAAGATGTAGAAGTTCGGCCGATTGGTAGCAAACTTTATAGTCACCTTTGGGCTTGAAGGCTCATTGAAGTGTAAGGTAAAGGAAGAGTAGACCATGGCGTCTCTGCTCCATCTCGCCTTTGCTCTCTCTCAGACTTGGTTGAACTCAGAGGCCTTGATTTGATTGGTGCAGCCTTGAATCATAAGCTTTAATTGCACCTGACATTTAAAGCTTCTCTCTGGTATTTAAAGCAGTGTACAGGTGTGGTTCATTACTGAGAGGGGGATAGGAGATTTTCTGATTTCTCTTTCATTGCCGGGCCGCGGCACCTTCTTAACTCATCATGCTGCCTGTCACCATCCCAGAACCCCTCCCTCGTTTGCACAAAGCCATACCTAGCACAACTAGCATCAGTCAAAGAGTTTAAGACTATGATAAAATTAAGTTATTTTTAGTGCTGTCCTACAGGAAAATGCATACAGAGGGGGTAAAAGAGTGTGACTATGTAGTAACAAGTCATCCTCGGCACATATAAGCCATGGAAATGCTTTTTTCCCCCCCACTAATGCTGCAAGGTGCTGATTCTCTTAATCCACCAGACTCAAGACAGACAAGCTGTGGGAGCCACTGTTTATTGCTCAAAGCCTCTAATCATGAAATCTTTCTTTGAGCAGTATATAGTGTGCTGTGCACATTACTATGCACTGTTAAAGTGTATGCATCACTTTCACTTGTAATGTTAAAAATTATAGCACTTATCACAGCTGGAGATGCTGATAGCAGCAATCTGCCTGCAAATTGTAGAACCCTAAGTCTGTCCTGTTTTGTGTGCTTTAAAAAGTTTTTTTTTAAATCTTGTCTTATGAGAAAAACAAGTTTGTAGAATACACGTTTAAGAATTCAACTTTGACAACAAATGATTTTCTGTATTAGCAGGAAAACAATATTTTTTTCACGTGCATATATATGGTGCTAAATTGTGTGTTGCACATTAACGGTCATTTTAAATAGTGTAGGTGTACAGTGCATCTTCTTATTTGTTTGTGTGTAATATAGTTAAATATATTGGGTTTTACACAGCTGTGTAATTGCTGTCTATGTGAGCGTAAACACATTAGAAACAACATTTAAAAAAACAACCAAAAAAAAAGCTGAAAATAGCCAGTAGCCATCGCGTTCCAACCAGTCCCAGGATCCATCTTTCTCCGGGCTATATGTGCCTGGTGTTGGCATCGGAAAAACAAAGCATATGTTGATTGTTAGCCAGGGTGTACATAGCATGTCCCATTCACTCAAGGTCTCCCTTGTAGCTTCAAACTCCCAACTTTGTTTCTCTAGGCTATCTGTCAGACTTCATTTAGCATTTGAGGATATGTGGATTCCCATGTACTGCAAAAAGGCAACATACTTCTGAGGGAATATGGCCACTATCTGAGCAGTGATCTGTCAACCTTATTCATTTAGCAGAAGTAAGTAGGAGAGGGGGGTATTTTACATGAGCTATTTATATTTGTTCAGTTTTGTACCAGCGTGTTTTTTTCTTCTTCTTTTACCTCTAGAAAGCAGAGAATCTGAAAAACACAAGAATATTTACTTAACAGCTGTTTATAATAATTTTTATGTTAATAAGATTTTAAATTTAGCCATAGTGTTTTTTCATAGACATTCTTTTTCATTAAATCACAAACATTACACCATTTACATGTATTTAATTTTTCCTCGAGCTGTCTTTTCCACCTCTTTTCCCATACACAACTGGGTACATTATGGCAGTGACATTTTCTGTCCTGACCTTCTTCAGTGGGGATTGGGCTTTGACTGCTTGGGTTCATCTCCCCGGGATTTTTCAAGCCATCATAGCCAGATAGTTTCAACAAATAGACATTCCTTACCCTAACAAAATGTTGTATTGACAAAAATATAATTTAGTTCGAAATGATTTTTTTTTTTTACTTCATACACTTAAACCACATGGACAAGGGATCATAAACTCTAACCATTCAGCAGCAAGAGTCTTTCAAATATTCAAAAGCGGCGCTTCATCTTTCTTTTTTGTTTTTTTCATAAAACTCCAACTATTCAACAGTAGCATGAGCATTTAAAATATTATATTACTGTGCCTAATGATTTTCACATTTCTGGTGTGTGTTGAAACTTTTTTCCCGACCATATTACGGAAATATTTTTCTCTTGTTGTCTGCTCAACTCTGCCCTTCTTCCTTCTGCTAAAGGAGTAATTGACAAAAGAATCTGGGATAATAACTCTATCTCCTGCTGTACCTGTAACAATTTAATTGGACAAGTCAGCCCAGCCAAGCATCTCTGGCTCTATGACTGGAAGACATGAAATTCATTGTCATTATTGTCCCTGTCATTTTGCAGCATTTTGTCCAGCCGCAGAGTTCCTCTCACTCCACTGAGTTTTGTACCTCCAGGAGGCTGGAACGACTGGTGGTGTGAGCCGAGCGGAGGTAGGGGCACGATGGGAGGGAGGGAACAAGAAAGAGGGCGGGGGTGGGCTCCTGTCCTCCAGGGAGCTTTGATGCTCATTTAGCTCTCCTCTGTCATTCGGCCATTTTTGGCTTTTAATTGCTGATGATAATTATCGTCATCGTTATTGTTATCATCATCACTGTGTCGGGTTATCATACCCATGCTATGCCGCTCATTCATAAATCCTGGTTCCGTGATCTTGCTAATCCTTGAATTCCTGACATTTAATGTAGTATTAATTCTCCTGTTTCTTTGCCCAGTGCCAATCTGTGACAGGCCCCACAACAGAGAGCTGTGAATCATGGGTTCAAAGGTCACTACAAGGCTCAGCAATCATCGAGGATCAGACGCTGCCTACCGGTGCCAAGCCTCTCTCAAGTCTTAGCCGCTTGCGTGTGTATGTGTGTGCATGCGTGTGCTCATACACCACCGGTGGCATAAGTTTGCTAACCACATACTATAATGGTCACATTCACCCTACAGAGATGAAGAAGTGGATTCTATGGTCTTCCTAATACATCATGGCAGGGTGCATACTCTTGTATGTAATTCATTCTAAAATGTGGCCTTTAAATCTGTTGTTGTTGGGTCTTTTTTTTTTTTTTTTTTTTTTTTTTTTTTTTTTTTTTTTTTTTTTTTTTTTTTTGGTGTGTTTTTTTGTTTTTTTTTTTTTTTGTATCTCCCA
>VOQK01019180.1:92765-103401 GCA_015052645.1 Benitochromis conjunctus
AAAAGGCTGTTATTGCTTTTATGCTTTTTGCATTAAGTGCTGAACTTTCTCGTCAAGGTGACTTACCACTCTCAAAACCTAAGACTAGTGGGCCTCCATGCTTGTGCAGACCCTGTCATTTGGCTCATTCAGAACGCGCTTACATGTAAATTACTACACAATTTCTAATGAAGACGGGACTGTTGGCTAGGTTTTTGAACACTTATCTCAATAGCTCACCCCATAGTACTGAGGTCAGAACACACAAAGTCAGCAAGGCTAGTTGACTGAAATGATCTTTGTCACCGGTGTGTTTGTAACTGCAGAGTGAATAAATAATATCCCGTGATCATAGGCAGTAACAGATTATTTCTGGGATTATTTTTAATGGGTTTTGAGTTGGCAAAGAGCCTATAAAGAATAGTTTGCCCCTTAGAGTGATCTCTTAAGGATCTTTTAAGTGCAGGTAAAGGAATTAAATGGGTCAAAATATACCCATAAACTCCACAGTTGGTTAATGGCAACATTTTCACATGGGAACTGAATATAAATCATCGCAACTAGTAAGAATTAAGGTTACAACTTTTAATATTGATCAAACTGCTGATAATTTACTCAATTTATTAATTGACTATAGGGTCGAATGGCATACAATATTGAAACTCGCTGCCAGATTCAGCAATTTTAATCGTGTTTAAATTGATGAACTGGTAGATTTCCTCTCCGTAAGCTCATTCCAAGTCCACTACCATTACCTGTTTGTGTCCGTTCTGTTGTACTGCATTTAAAGCTTGACAATCACTGCGCTGTCACCGTTAACTTGGTACTGTTTCTTAACCCCCGTGCCTATTTAATTTACACAAAATGCAACCAAATTGGCCAAATGATGCCACCATGAGTGAGATGCAGAAATCTGTGAATACATGAATAATTTGGCCAGTGGATGGAGCATATAAGCTTGCACATGCATTGCAAGGCTCGGGGGCTATCCTGAGGCCAATCATTTAGCTAACACGCTAATGAAAGTGTGTGTAGTGCAGCTAAGGGCAGCCACCATGGGAGGTAACACTCCCCTCCCTCCTCATGTTGGAGACTGTTAATAGGCTGGATGGAGCCAATGGTACTCCCATGAGAGGCCTGCTGATGAAGAGGAAAACCTGTCCTTGCCTCCACTAATCACTGCCTAATGGCTGCGGTAACACAGGTTTTACAAATGCAATTGTACACGTGTGTGTGTGTGTGTGCGTGCGTGCGTGCGTGCGTGCGTGCGTGTACCCAGCCAAGGTTATTACAGTTAATGAAACTAAAACATAAATTAAATGTACAAAAAAAATACATATTACTAAACTGAAGAAATACAAACTGGGCTTTTGAAGGAAAAACAAAGTGAACTCACAGAAGCATTCTACAATAGTTAAGATTTATATTCAATTCATTTGTTTGTTTCTCACTTGTCATCCACACTGCACCATCTTGCTTGGGCCCAGGAACTGTCAAACCAGTCCAGGCCCTTTTGGATACCTTTTGTAGTCAGTTTCCTGGGGGAATGTGGCAAATCTGGTATGGAGAATGGGGGTGTTATCTCTAGTTGTCTCTAGCTATGTTTAGCTCAACTAGAGCTAAACATAGCTAGAGAGCAGACACATTCTCATAATGTTACCACACTTCTTAACATTGTCTTTTGAACGATAGATTGAGCAATGCTATAAGTTAATTTTGTACTTCCTTGAGAGGGAGGAGCTACTGACTGCACAGATAGGAGTTGCAGCTCCTCTTAGGAAGCGTAGCGTGTCAGATAATGGTGGTGAAATGCTGCTGAAATAGTGCATAGCCCAGCGCAAAACTGCTTCCTCAGTTGTTAGATTTAGTGTTTGGAGGCACCTTGTTATTTTTTTTCTTTTCTTCTCTAATTTAATTCTTTTTCTTTAATTTACGTTTTTCCTCTGTTTGGCCTGCTGAGCTGCACTGCAGATATAACTGTAAATATGTAACTGTAGATATGGCACACTAATCCACTGCTGTGATTAAAAGAGGAATAAAAAAAGAAGACTGGAGGACTTTTTATTTCTGCCTCCACTGCTCTGACATCCCTGACATCATAATAAATATAGTAACTGAAGGCCAAAATGATTGAAAATGAAAATCAAGAACTATACAAAAGTATATTTGATCTGATACCAGCTCTAGTAGCTCTAGCTGAGACACTGCATTTTTGGAATACTAATAACAAAACTAAAGTGTGCACTAACACAGGCTTATTGTTCCTCTATTCTTGGTATTTTATAATAACACTAAAACCTTGACTAGAAAAGTATCAAAGTCCTCACAATTTCAGGACAACCGAGAAATTCAATCTGAATTAAATCTGACTACTTCAGTGACCAATTATGTTTAAAACTTTTAGGCTAAACATAACAAGCTGCTCTAGTAACTCCTAAATGCTAGCGATCTGTCCATATCTAAAAGTCAGCCCTTGATTAATGGATCAAAGTGACTGAATGAAAACTCGCCTACAATGAGAACAGGCAACTTTTTCTGGAGAAAACACTCACACAAATTAGATTTATCCCAGTGGAAAATCCAGTTAAACTACATTGTAAGGTGTGTGCAGTGTAATCTCCTCTAAAAACGAGAACAAGACAAACGTCAGACTAGTTTCAACAAAAGTGACCGAACAATTGAAGAAGGCGCAGCCCTTGTCACATCACCGTCAAACTACGCGTCCTGCGTAGCTTCCATACTACCTGGCGTTGGCTTTCTTGGTGTAAAGTGAACGGGGGAAACGTGGAACTGAGTTAACAGAGCGCTTCCGGTCGTAACTTCCAAAGTAAAAGCTCTTAAAGAATTAGATGTAATAATTTGAGATGGCCGGTTTTATTTATTAAAATATATATCTTCTAATTATAAAAGGCTGTTTCTATTTTCAACCTTAATTTTGAGATATAACAATCCAAATTTTTCACTTAAAAAAGTTCAGCGGTATGGAAACATCCATCCATTTTCTTCCACAGTTTAAGGTTGTGGTTGGACTCAACATCATCTTAACTGCCATAGGGCAGTTTGCTAGTCTGTGGCAGGGCTAACACGGAGAGACAGACATCTCACACTTATGGGCAATTTAGAATCACCAGTTAACCTAACATACTAACTGCATTGGTTTGGACTGTGAAGGGAAGCCAGGGTACTTGGGGAGATCCCACCCAGACACAGGGAGAACATGCAAACTCCAAAGTCCAAACAAGATCATGGATTTGAACCCAAGACTTTCTCACTATGAGCCAACAGTTCTAACCACTGCATCACCATGCTGTCCTGCGATAGAAACAAGCTTCCATAATTCATTTTGGTTGACCTGGAATTTTCTTTATCCAATAAAAACTGTGAATATTGAAATAAAACTCAGTGATGCATTTAAGTGTAATGCATCATTGGTAAAAATGAGGGTTTACCAAACACTTCATATAAATTCCCCTGGAGTTTACTATACTCTTAACCTAAAAGAATATATACATATATACACGAATTCATGATGCATATATTCATCTTATTTTTATTTTCAATACCTTTTTTTTCATCCATCCATTTTCTTCTGATTATCCATTTCAGGGTCACAGCTGTCACAGGGGGAGAAGCGGGGTCCACCATGGATAGGCTGCAAATCTGTCGCAGGGCTAGCGCATAGAAAGAAAACCATTCACTCACACATTCACTTCGATATCACCAGTTAACCTTAACTGTATGTCTATGGACTGTGGGAGAAAAACACACAGAAAGGAGGATAGCATCCACTCAGAGAGGCCCCAGTGTGGATTCAAACCCAGAACCTTCACAGAAAATTCTATCAGAAATAAAAACCAAACAAAAGCACTTGAAAACTGGATGAAAATTCATTTACATTCATAATGATTTGAATGTGAATAAACATTCATTTGTAGATGTAGCTACAATGTAAGTTCATGAGGGATTGCCCATCTTCCTAAAATTACAAATGTATTGTTTTCCATCTACAATTTAATTAGTAACTTTTACTACATGCTATATTAGTTAACATTACCAGTGCTGAGTGTAACACTTTCAAAATGAACGCATTACTGGAATCATATTATATTTTTCTGTATTGCAGTAGTGTCATAGAGTAATCACACTACAGTTACAGCGCCTCAGTTATCTGCAGACGACAGATAGAAAACAAGTCAAACAACGATCAAACATCTCGCTATCTTCCTGCACTCTTGCACTTTAATAAGCTGATGTTAGTTCGTGTGCAAGGAGGAGGAAAATGATGGAGCTGTCTACAACTTTTGACGAGGGGAGATATAGAGATTAAATTTCTTTTTATTGCATGAAAGTACAAGAGAAAAATGCAAACTTAACTTAAACTCTAAGAAATAGATCTTGTGTGTCTTCACTGGGATACAGGTTTGTGTAGGCCTGCTGGACTTTAGCCCAAGTTTTATATTTTTAACTTATTAACCCTTTCATGCATGAATTATGACAACCTCAATCAGGATTTCTTTCTTAAGTATTTTTATTCATCTTTAGGCATGAAAAGATGAATAAAAATACTTAAGACAAAAATCCTGATTGAGGTTGTCATAATTCACGCATGAAAGGTTTAAATAACAATAATTACAATGACACATGTCATACATCTATAGTAACATTAAACGACCAGTGGGTGGCAGGGTATGGCTGAGCACATCAGTGTCCAATGTGCAAGTATACCAGCTACACTGACACAAATACAAGAAAACAGCCTTTGAATAGCTGTCCACTGTAGTGACCACTATGCGTGAAAGGGTTAACACACATGATACTCAGAGCTAATTATTTTTAGAGTGTAACTTAAGTTACACTCTTAAAACAGTCAAACCATAAATACTGTCAGATAGGAACCAAAATTACCTCTCACAAGGTGCCGTTATAAATATCTTAAATGTTATACAGAAGATTATAAGGTGAGGTAAATAATAATACGGTAATTAATTGCATAATAAACACAACTATTCAAAGTTGTAAATAATATTGCAAAACCTAATATCCAACATAAATTTATAATCTATTCAAATTAAAGGTGACACCAAAGGTCATTACAGTTAACTAAAATACACTAAAATACACTAAAACTAATTGTGAAAAAAATTAAAACTAGATTTTAGAAAAAAAAAATTAAAACTAACTGAAATTATTTTGTGACCTTGAAAAATTTACTAAAGTAAAATAAAAATATTGAGGAAATATCCTTAGTTTTATTTGTAAGCTTTGTAAAAAAAAATTGCATTACAGTTTGACTGATGAGGCTTTCATGGCAGTGTTTAAGGAAACTTTGGACTCTGAGTCAAATGCATTTAAAGGTTATATTTTTTATTGTACTACCTCTACTGATTTTCCTAAATCTTGCCTTTGACATATGCCTTCTATACATTAATTATTAAAAACAAAACTTTCAATGAAACTATTTTTTTAACTAAACTAAAACAAGAAAATCAACTCTGGAAACCAACTAAAAGTAAACAATTTAAAAATAAAAAGTCAAAATGAAATAAAAAATTAAACAATTCAGTAAGCTACATACTACAACTTAGTGGATAGAAATAAAGTATGGCTCCTATCACACTAGTATCTATGCAATACCAATACTAGCGTTGGTATTGAGACCAACAATATCAATCAGATCACCTCTAGCCACCACAACCACCCACCTTTAGCCGCAGCCCTGTTTTCATCCATATCTGTGAAGGAGTATTAGGGCCACATTAAGAGAGAGAGAGAAGTTTAGAAAACCGAAATGTGTGAGAATAAAGTAAAAAAATAGTATTTTGAGAAAAATGTAGAAATACTACTTTTAGAAATAAGTTGAAACACCTTTTTGAGAATTAAGTCGAAATGCTATTTTGATAGCAAAATAAAGTCTAAATGTGGAGAAGTTTCTTCAAGTCAAACAGCTGCCACGGCTGCTACCATCTACCTTGTTTTGAGTTAGTTAAAACTTCGAGTTTAAAAATTTCGCCTTTTTTAAAGTTTTATTTCATTTCTTTTATTTATTTATTTTTCGTACATAACTAACTCTTGAAGTTTTTTTTAAGTGCTTTATTTTGAAGGCTAAACTCCCAGCTTCCTGTACCGTCTGCGTTCTATCCCGCTGTCTTACTTTCCGGACAAAACTCTGTCCAATCACTTTACTGACTATGTGGAAGTCGGCTGCAACGTCCTCATACAAAACTGAAGTTAAAGTTGTGGCGTGGATAGACCCTGCGGCGAAACCGAAAACTTTTCTCTTTGACGTCGAAAGGTTTGGGGAGTATTTCGAGGCGGACGTGGACATGACCGAACCGGTAGGGTACGTTATGGCAATTTAGTGCTTTAACATTGTACCTTCGTATAATGTTAAAGCTGCGCCACGGGAGTCGGACCCTGCTGTATTTATGAGTGACAACACTGACTACCGCTGCTGCTCCGCGTAATATTTCTAGCATGCCACGCAGGCAGATAACTTCTCCAAAGACTAGAAAAGAGTGCCTCAGAAGCGGCACTTTCAGTATGGTTCTTTGACGTGTTTTTACATTTGCAGAGGGTTTGTTGTTGTTGTTGTTGTTTTATTGTTATTGTTAAAACTATGTCAATAATGAGGCTTAGAAGATATTTAAGGGACAGTGGGAGGGTGCTGGCGTTTGTGTTCGTAGCTTCTGTCGTTTGGCTGCTGTTTGACATGGCTGCTCTTCGCATGTCACTAAACGAAGTGAATACCCAGCTGCTGAAAGAGCGTGTGATAAGAGAAAAGGAGATTTTCAAACAGCAGGTCAAGACCACGCAGCACATGAGAAGGGGGTTTAAACACCCGGTGCAAAGGATGGACTGGACGCAGGCAGGAAAAGGACCACTCACTTCAGGTGTCAAACTTGACCAGGTTTACAGACATGGAGGCAAGGAACGGGATCAAAGGAGGACCTTTATTAAAAGTCAAGGAGATAATGTTCCCAAACGTGATAATGGAGCTTCCCTGTACAATTTGACTCCAAATCAGGATGTTCCTGTGAAGAAGAAACCTGTACATTTTGATCTAAATGTAGCAGTGGCAAATATAACCCAGAAAAATAAACTTGGCTTAAAGGAGGAGCCTGTTAAAGTTGCACAAAGTCATCGGGACAAGACTGCTTCAAAGGCAAATAAAGCAGTTAAGAAGCAGTTTCAGGGAGAGGAGGCACACCCAGTTAAAACAACACCCGAACAACCTCCCAACAAGGATGTAAACAGAATAGAGCGTGAAGATGTAAAAAAGAGGGAGCAGGTCAGCGTGACCGTTAAAAGTCCTGCGAATGAAAAGAAGGAACCCGTGAAACCTTTAGTCGATCTCCGAGGAGGATTTGACTCCAAGAATAACTCTGCTGTTAGAAAGTCGGGTGTCCACAAAGTGCTTTCTCTGGATTTGACATCCAGTCCTAGAGATGCTAACGCAGTAGGCCAGTTTGGTCAGGCAGCTGTCGTTGGCTGGAAAGAGGATGCAGAGGTGAAGAAGAGATGGGACGAAGGCCATTTTAACGTCTACCTCAGTGACAAGATCCCAGTGGACCGTGCCATTCCAGACACCAGGCCGGAGATGTGAGTCTTCTCCTGCACGTTATCTCTGAAGCTGCCCCCGCTTGCGAAGCTGAACGTTAACTTTTGCTTTGTTTTCCAGGTGTGAACAGAATCTGGTCCACGATGACTTACCTTCCACCAGCGTGATCTTCTGCTTTGTGGATGAAGTGTGGTCGACACTCCTCCGCTCCGTGCACAGTGTGCTCAACAGATCTCCACCCCACCTCCTTAAAGAGATTATTCTGGTGGATGACTTCAGCACAAAAGGTAACAGTGACTGGAATACTTCATAGCTAGGCCTCGTCTTCAATGGGGTAGCTGATTCTCAACTGGATTGATTAAACATTTGTTATTAAATGTTGGCTATTTGAATATCTTGTGCGTTGTATGCCAAAATACTGGCATGCTCAAATGCAAACCATTAGATCATTATTCATCAGCCAGAAGTGTTAAAATGTGTGACAGCTGCTTATTGGTTTTACAATTAAACCATTGATTTCTTTTACATGTACCTAATATTACTTAAGTAATTGATTGGGTGATTGATTTTTTTTTTTTTAATTACTGTTGCAATCTGTGCAGGCTTAGCAACAATATAAATGATCATCACTTTATCAGCTTTCAGATTGTCATTTTTAATTGTTCTCTGCTGTCAGTGTAACTTGCATTCATGCAATAGCTTTACCAAGAGCTTTTTCTCTGGCAGACTACCTTAAAAAGCAGCTGGATGATTACATGGCCCACTTTCCCAAAGTGCGAATCATTCGTCTCAAAGAGCGCCAGGGCTTGATCAGGGCTAGGCTAGCTGGAGCTGCTGTTGCCAAAGGTATGTATGCTCAAGACTAAGCTCATATAAGTGTGTCTTATATACTTTATGTGTGTATAAAGGTGGTATAGGTACGGGTTAGAGGATATGGCCCAAAAAAAAGAAAGATCAAGACAGTAATAGAATATGCATTAATATGTCAAATTGTGTGCTCAGGTAAACTCATGTAGGTGCAAGGGTCAGATGTCATAAATAATGTAAACAGGCTAAACTTATAATATAGTTAATTAAACTACAGTCATGTGACGGCCTTATTGTGAAGTATTTTATTATTTAATTTGAACTCTGTTTTGATTTAATGTTTGAGGTGTCGTAAAACATTTTCGACTTCACAAAGCACAAAAATCTTACCCGAACCCTTCATGGCTGCCACCCTGTGCACCTCTGCAGCACCTGCTGCTCTGTTCTTGTAGAGGACCATTACTGTAAAAAGAGGTGGGTCTCCAGCTTTGACCCAGAGACCAAACAATACTTATAAGTAGAACTTGCCTCAAGGCTAAGGGTGGTGGATCAGGTCTCAGGACCAGCAACATATAGTCCACATTGCAGCATAACTCTTGACACCAGCGTGCATCGCAAATGCAGGTGGTCAGATAAGAAGTTTAAAAAGATTATGCAATATATGCAGTAATTAAATTACTGTTATTATTATTGATATTATTGCAAATGTTCATGACATGCATCAACAAAAGTGTCTCATGAGGGTTTTCTGAGCGTTGTAGGGTTGTGTTCTTAAAATGTTCATCTGCAGCGGGCTTTTTGTGCTTTCCTTTGATGCAGGTGAGGTTCTTACCTTTCTTGACTCCCATATTGAATGCAATGTGGGGTGGCTGGAGCCACTCTTAGAGAGAGTCTATCTGGATCGAAAGAAAGTACCTTGTCCGGTTATTGAAGTTATCAGTGATAAGGACATGAGGTAACTGGATAATATCATATTTAATTAACAAATAAGCCGAACATAGAAGCTAATACATTTTTTTGTTTTATTTGTTTAGTTATGTGTTTGGTACAGTAACAGCCAAAAAATAAAATGCGTCGTGGCTTTTCATCCTCAGTTATATGATGGTTGACAACTTCCAAAGAGGTATTTTCAAATGGCCTTTGGTGTTTGGTTGGAGTGCAGTACCACCAGAGGACATCAAGAAGTTTAATTTGACCGACTCTGATCCAATCAGGTAAAATTCATGTTTTGTTTGTATTTTTATAGCTCTAGTGGCTATTTTTAGTCATCTGTTTTTGTTTGTTTTCTGTCCTGTAGATGCCCAGTTATGGCTGGGGGCCTTTTCTCAATTGACAAACAATACTTCTACGAACTTGGTACCTATGATCCCGGTCTGGATGTGTGGGGTGGGGAAAACATGGAGATTTCATTTAAGGTATGTCACTCGGCTAATTCATTGGGAATATTGGTCACAGCCTTCAAGTTTGTGTTTGTCACGTGGCTGATGATGTGTTGTATTCGTTGCCGTTTGAACAGATCTGGATGTGTGGCGGAGAAATCGAGATTATCCCCTGCTCTCGCGTGGGACACATTTTCCGCGGGCAGAATCCTTATAAGTTTCCCAAAGACCGGCAGAAGACAGTGGAGCGTAACCTGGCAAGGGTGGCTGAAGTGTGGCTGGATGAGTACAAGGGCCTTTTCTATGGCCATGGCTACCACCACCTGCTGGATAAAAAGGTCATTGACATCGGCAACCTCACAGAGCAGATTGAGTTAAGGAAGAAGCTGAAATGCAAAAGCTTCAAGTGGTACCTGGAGAATGTTTATCCGGAAATGGTTGCTCCTTTAGTGAAAGCTGAAGGCCTGGTATGTACTCTGTCTGATTGGAATATAAAAGGACCATTTTCTTGTATTCTTGTAAATCAGTAAACAAATCGTGTGTTTACTGGGGTTTCACTTCTCTTAAAATGCTTTCTTTCTTTCTTTCTTTCTTTCTTTCTTTCTTTTTTTTTAGGTCTTCAATCGTGGTTTAAGAAAATGCCTTGCTTTGCATAACGCCTCTTTGTCCTTTGAGACGTGTGATCTCAGCAAGCAGGTAGGTTTTATTGTGTTTAACAGATTATTTGAACATAATATTACCAAATTATCTATAGTAGGTCTTTTTGTGTATATATATATATATATATATATATATATATATATATATATTAATATGTATGTATATCTACATTTAACAGGACACTATTATCAGGCCTCTGTGTAAGATCAAGGGGGTAAAATATAGACAGTTTGAACATTGCAAATATTGTAGT
>VOQK01019184.1:10475-23105 GCA_015052645.1 Benitochromis conjunctus
TTGCAATAGCACTAATTTATACAGAATTGCAACCTGTATTTTAAATGACAACACAGAGGAGTAGGCCACCCATTACCCACAGCAGATTTAACTGGACTGACATCGGGTTCATGCAGGGAAAACACAACCATTTCCCGGTGATCTGGTAATTTAGCGTGCTCAATAGCGGTAATATCTGTGTATTGTTTCCATTTTTAGCTTCTCAGCTTTTGTCCGGAGGTCGAAAGGTGAGGAGTCTGAGCGGGGAACAGGTTAAAAGCTCAAAATGGGATTCTGTGAAATGTGAGCATCTTAGCCAAATGGAACCAGTCTGTGGTAATGCTGCTAAATGTGGCTCTATTTAAGCACGCCGTCGTAATTTGGGGTTTTTTTTTTTGTTGCTCCTCTTCGTTTCTCCACCTGGTATTCCAATGTGTGAGAGAGTGGAATGATTCACACGCACACACACACACCACCTCTCAGATAAATGTGACTTCCTTTTCTCGCCCACGCAGGAGACGTTTAGTGGAGCACACGGTGTCTGTGACTATTCCACCTATTTTGCGTACAAGCCTACTGCACCCACAAATGTGTACGTCTTTGTGTGTTTAGCTGCAAGATATATTAATAACTATCATTTCTAATAGATGGTATTCTTTGAAGCAGAATTCAAAAGCGTGATGAATTATCATATCTTACAGTACTTTTCACCCGTGTGACTAAGTTGGAGTATAAAGAAAGGTGCAGGCGTTTCCCTCATTAACAAGCTGCAGACTACCTAAAAGGCGTCGCGTTCATTGCCTAGTTGAACGATTGCTTTTGAACTAAGTAAGGGCAGCCTCAATGACAGAGGTACACAAACAAAGCAAACACATCTGGGCTGAATTGAGGCTGTCGGTATACAGAGAGCCAGGGAGAATGGTTTTGTGTTGCTGTGACTCATGATAACACACCGATCCCCTTCAGCTCAAAGAGACAAAGACACAGAAAGCAGAGGGATGCTACATCCCATCAAAGGAAGCAATTAGCATTTACGCCAGGCTGGCCTTGTTGTATTATGACATGAACACCGCACGCTTTAATGAAATCTTTCTTGTTTTGCTAGGAGACAGTCTCCTGTTTAAAAGTTGTTAATGAAATATGCGCCGCGCACCAGGTGTCTCGCTCATGAAATTACTTTTACAGTTAATTCAGTAACATGTGCTGGCAAAGGGATCGCTTCAAAAGATCCCGGGTCCCCTGTGTTAACAGAACATTTTCCTGTCAGCAGCTACAACCACTAAAATGAGCCTTTTCTTGTCAAATTATGCACAGCCTCATATTACGCATAAGCTTAATTTTCTGGTGGAATCAGGAGAGTTTTGAATCTTATTCGCGCTTCAATGTTTACCTGTCGCTCCAACCTAGATCATTTTCTAACCACCATAACAAACAGCTACATTTTCAGTGATACGAGGACCTGCCCATCTGAGCAAAATGCAAGGAAATATTTTTTGACAAAGTTTAACATGTATGGGTAGAAATTTGTGCTATTTTGGTATTTTGTGCAGGGTGCAAAAATGCAGTAAAACAAACTGTGCAGCTTTTTTTTTCTTGATGTTGTGGCTGACAGAAACTAATGCTGTAACTTGACCGGGAGAAGGAGTCAAACTTGACAGCGAGTGGCACCTCGGTGGACAACAAACAGAAGCCTCGTCATCCTTGTAAGGACTGTGGCACCTTTCTGTATACAGAATTCAGACGATCTGTTGATAATCAGTCATAACAAAATACTTCGCTGCACCTAATGTGTATCTGGTGAAGGTGTTCCCTGCTTTTAATTGTGTAAGACTGCAAAAATTTATTTTGGGTTATACTGTGCTGCAACTAAGAGACAACTCTTTTGATGAACAATTCATTTGTGAAAAATAATTAGCCTGGAGTTAGTTGGTAGTTTTGTAACTGACTCACTTAACATATAGCTGCTGGAGTATGACGTAGGATGAAAATGACCTGTGGTGGTTTGTGCTACCTCAGTGAATGACTAAACATCTGAAAAATCGGTATCTTTCTTTATCTTACTCATCCAGTTCAGGCTGGGATCTCGGATAACATTGTTTTATGGCGTGCTGTTTTACTATAGAGGACTCAAGGTTAAGGTCAAATGTATTCATAGCCTAGTGACGTCAGGCAGTCTAAATCTCTTTCTCCTTGATAGAGGAGAGGTACATGAATCTGTGCTCTAATGTTTACTTACTATACAAGCTACTCTAATCCTTAATAATAAATATAATTATGAGCTACCCATGGATTTAGCATATATACTATTTGTGACACTAAAATTCTTCTTACATCTAATTTCTGTCTATGCCTTTTGTTTTCCCAACCTTTTCAGTTTAATTGATCACTTCCTGAGTGCTGACATCAACGACAGAACACCTACGTTTCACTCTCATAAGACTCTTAGTTTTCCCTTTCCGTGTACACAGATATTCCTTCACAGTATGAATATTAAGTGCTACAGATCAAAATGCTGGAAAAGTTCTGCCTATTGTCCTTTTCGACAACAAGACAGTTTGATTTTTACTCCCTTTGAAATCCTACTTTTCACACTGCAGGTGAACATTTCTCTGCAGTTCACATGAACTAAAACATGGCTCACGTTGTATCATCTGCATCCAGTCATGTGGCATCCACTGTCTTTGCCAGTCTCATCTCAGACCACCATGGGAGTGTCTGAAAACACGGAGCTAATGGACTCTGCCACTGACTTCTTCCTTTTGCCCTTCATTAGAGAACCAGCCTCTGCATCTAGATCATCATCATCATCATCATCCTCATCCCCATTGGGGTTCAGCTTACCATTTTGTCCCTGCAAGTCCTTGGAGTCTATGAAAGCCACATGCCTGTTCAGTTCGGCCTTGAGCGCCGGGTCCTCGTGAGTCGGTGTCACGCTCAGCATTGAGGAGTGGATGCTGTCCTCACCCCGAGTTTTACCCTTGTTAGGGCAGCAGAAACAGCGACATGGCGTCAGGTAAAGATACATAAGCACCAGCACCACACTTGCCAGGCAGCCCACCAAGGTGGTGTATGCTGTGTTCAGGGTCTCTCCAGCCCCCTGCATGGTGAAATTGTGAACCTTGAGCACCACGTAGATAGTCTCATTAAAGCTCTCACTCGTGGCAAAGCAAGTGTAGGTCCCAGAGTCCTCAGACCTCACTGAACTAATCTGCAGACTCCCATCCGACAGGACTTTAGCTGTCTGGTTGCTCCCAGGTGTCACCAGAACATTACCGGGCAATGTCCAGGTCTTTAACATATTTCTGTGTTTGGTGTCGCAGCTAAGAATCAGTGTTTGCTCCAGAAAAGCCTCTTCATCCGCCGCCTTGAATGTGCTGCAGTTCATACTATCACCGCTGAGGTCAAAAACGCGTACTTGGGTTTTTTGTGGGCCGGGTAAAACACAAGTGTAGTCGTCTTTAAAGTCCACAGCAGAATTGAGCTTTCGCATGTACCAGTGTACCAGGAGGGTGTAAAGGTCACAGTGGCACGGGAGAGGGTTACTGTGGAAGTAGAGGCCATTTTTAATCCAGGCGGGCAACACCTGGAGTTCGTCAATGGGCAAAATCTTGATCCTGTTGGTGGATACGTCCAGGAGGCTGAGTTTCTCTAGGCGGGTCTTTTCTTTGACCAGCTCTACAGGGAAGCGGGAGATTTGGTTCTGGCTAAGGTACAGCTTCTGAAGGTTAATCATGCTCACAAAGGCTGTGCGGTCAATCTGTGAAATCTTGTTATTGTACAGCAGGAGGACTTCTATGTTGACCAAAGGCTCAAAGATGAACTCATCCAACTGCTTTAACTCATTAGAGGACAGGTCCAAGTAGCGCAGGTGCTTCACATTTGTGAACGCCTCTGAAGATAGGAACTGGAGACCATTGTGGCTAAGCAGGAGGTTATGCAGATTCGGGAGCTTGACTGGGGTCCACTCAGATTGCAGCCGGATTATCTCATTATAGCTGACATCCAGCACAGAAGTGTAGAGAGGTAGACCAGTCGGGACGATGGTCAGATTCATTTTGGAGCAGCTGACGATGTTCGCAGCACAGATGCACATCTTATGGCAATTTAGTGTAGAGCCCGCTGCCTCTGGGAGCCAGAGGAAAGTTGCGCAGAGGGTGAGAAATAAGGCCCATCTCTGGGACTTACTCCAGTGAGGTAATGTTTCCAACAGGCTGTCACCTGTTCTGGTGGAAGGCTGCAGCATGCTTGCAGTTGTTCTAAATCCCAGAGAGTTTCACTACGATCCCATTTTCAAAAGAAAAAGCATGGGAGAGCAGCTGGAGGATTCTCAGGCACATTGCTAACTGAAGGCTGAAAGAAGCAGAAAGATAACGCTTTTAGACAGAGTGTTTGTAAACACAAAAACGCCCATTCACAAAGCGGAGGGAAATGACTCAAGTCATAAAAATCGGACAATGAAAAATCCTGCATTAAAAAAAGGGACCACCCCACCAACACAATTTAAAACACTCTCTCTTTTATTGAATGATCTTCTAACTCGGGGACCGATTCATGTTTTACTGACATTTTAGATATTACTGTTTTATCTGTTATATACTAACTGCATTATTATAATCATACCTACCTACTGCAGAGCACCAGAGTAAATAACCACATATATTCCGCCCCCCCGAACCAGTTTGAACCTACAGTACCACATGCGCGGTAACCACTGTCTCCCTTGCTCACATCCCAAGCGCACGAATAAAGACAACAAACTTTCCTCTGCAGCTTTGCACCGTGCGTGTCTTTCTTTAAAACAAGTACACAACCACGCCGCAGACGGTTACTCACTAACCCATGTGCATTCACACTTTCTGGAAGACAAGCGTTGCCCCCCCCTCACCCACCCACCCCCATTTTTTCTGCTTCCCTGGCTCACATTATTTTTCTGGCACTACGTTAAAAAACACACACACAACTAAAATATATAATTGTAAAGCAGTGTGAATGTTTACATCATCACCATTTTCTGAAATGCCCTTGCCCATTTGTGGATGAGCAGTTCAGTCGTTGCATTGCACCATTCTGCTGGAAAACAAACAGGCATCACACGCCGTGAGGCAGGAGAGATGGGGAGGGAAACCGAGAGCGAGACGTACCTTCAACCGGGATGCAGCGACGCTTGATTTCATTAAAACGGCCCCTTGTTTGTTTACAGCGTTGCTGCATTCAGATATCCGCCGTCTGGGTCTCCGTGTCTGCCGTTGAGGACAGCAACGGATGCAGGGAGGAGGGAGAGCAGTAGAGATCTTGCAAAAATAATAATCCGCGTCCACGAGGCATCCAACTCTCGGTGCAAAATTACGCGAAATAAAAAGATTATATAAAGAGAAGACAACTACACGTTCTTCTAACTAACGATCATCAATAGATAAGCGACCGCGTTTAAAACCCTATAATTTCATTCAAATGTGTTGCTCGGAGCACGCACGACCACACATCCGTCTATTGCGGATAATTGGCGCATTTTGCGTTCGGATCTCGTCGGGTCTCTGCAGCTGCCACTGAGATAATTAAGAGTGAGCAGTCTGTATCTGACAAGCTTCCTGTGGATCCTCATAGGCCTGCTGCTTTCGCCGTGCAGTGCTGGTCTGCAGTGGTTGACGTGTGTTTTTCGGCTGAGGCAGCGCGCTAAAACCCAGAAGGCGCTGTTTACAGAAATTAGCTTCACCGAAGATACCCAGGAGAGGAAACGAACCAACCAAGAAAATTGGGTTAAGTTTTCTTTTTTTTTTTTCTTCTTCTTTTTTTTTTTAAAGGACAAGTATTTGTTGCAGGTTTATATCTGCGTGGCTGTGATTATGTAGTATATTTGGTAGTTTTACAGCACCAAGATTACCACTAAGTTCCCGATTTTGTGCACATCTATGCTTTGCTAAAAACAACCTGACCCATCACCCCAGGCAGACACTTGGACATGCTTTTAACAGGGCCTACATGTAGATGTTGGTCAGGTGTGGTGTTAACCAGCGATACGGTTATTTGTGATTAAAACAGTACAGAGATGCATTTGGTGGCTGGATGTCCCGATCTGGCAAATAAGAGGCAGATTTCACTCACATGTGTGTCAGCCTGACCACACAGAAGCTGTCGCACATTTTTTTCTGCTTGTTCTAGTCTATCATCACTTCCCATCTGACAAATGAGCATCTTAACAGTGACTACATGTCCTGAATAGGGCTTCTATTTTTATTTTGGCATCATCGAGGTACCAATAAACAACCTCAATCCACCCAAAAAAGTGTGGATGCTGTGTAACATGTTGTGAAAAACAGAATGCAGTGAATGGAAAGTGGAGCATAGAAAAGAACGTTTTACTACATCATGAAACGTATTAGTTATGGCAGAAGCACACCTCTAAAAAACTGGGATAGCTGCAACAGAAGGCTGGAAAAGTGGTACTAAAAAGAAACAGCTAGAGAAACATTTCACAGTTAATTAGGTTAACTGGCTACAGGTCAATAACATGATTAAGCATAAAAAGAGCATCTTAGAATGGCAGAGTTTCTCAGAAGTGAAGATGGGCAGAGGTGACCCAATCTGCAAAAAACTGCTTCTTTAAATTGTGGGACAACTTCAGAATAATGTTTCTCAAGACAGAATTGGAGAGAATATCTTATCATCGACAGTACGTAATATCATCAAAAGATTCTGAGAATCTCTGTGCGCAAAGAGCAAGGCCGAAAAGCAGTACAGTACTAGATGCCTGTCACCTTCTGACCCTCGGGAATCAGTGCATTAAAACCAGGCATGATTCTGTCATGTAAATAACTGCATGGGATCAGGAACATTTCCAGAAATCTCCAAAAATTATTGTATGTGAACACAGTTCACTGTGCCATCTACAAATACAGGTTAAAGCTCTATCGGGGGCAAAAGAATCCAGAGCATGATGCTGTCGTCTTCTCTTTGTGAAAAGGAAAATTGTTCTGTCGTTTGGCAAATAAAAATTTTAAATTAATTTAGGAAAATTCACTTGATCTTAGTAGAGCTTGTTATCAGTACTAAGATCAAAAGCCTGCATCTCTAACAGTACAGGGGTGCTTTGGTGCCTATGGTATTTACAGTTTGCAGATCTGGAAAGGCATCATTGTTGCTGAATAAGGTATATGCAGGTTTTGGAGCAACATATGTTCCCATCCTGTCTTTTTCAAAGATGGCCTCGTATATTTCAGAGAGACAAGGCTAAACCGCCTACTGTAGCTAATACTACAGCATGGGTTCATGGAAGAGTCCAAGAACTGACCTTTCAAAACATTTAGAGCATCGTGAAAAAATACAACAAAGTAACTGGTAGTTTATCTGATTGATAAATTGGTGATTCAACCTTGAATAGAAGGAGCTTCACAGCAAAATCCTCTTTAGATGTTTATCCTCTGACCTTTATTACTCTTCAATAGTTCTGGCATGAGTTACCAGTTTTGAAGATTTCCATTGCAGACATGTGTGCCTTCGTCTTGAATGTAATTCTGTTCCTGAAATTCCAAACAAATACATTTGAAAAAGCTCAGCTTCGAAGCCACTTTCCAGAAATCATGACCCACTTACTCAAAAAATGCACAAACCTCGTTGTGAGCACTTTTATGTAGGAAGTATTTTCCCTCTACTGAACTACACCCACCAATGTATCACTCCACTGCAGAAGAAACTGCAGAAAAATGTAAGAAGAGGCTCGTACTGCTGACATTGTGACAGTCTCTAGGGCCAGGAGGAAAATACATACATTTGACTACATTTGAGTGGCATCTATAAACCCCACAGTCATAGACCCTATGTCTCCAGGCAGCTCACCATGTCTACTGTATGAGCCCTTATAACATTGAAAGCACATAGCCTACTCCTTAAATTATATTTTTAGATATTTAGTTGGTGAATAGGTTGCCATTTTTAATCTGCATCTTAGTGCATTATTACGTGTTTCAGGAGGGCAGATGGCCACCAACAGGCGCAGCTTTACAATGATTCCCTGATGTAGCCCATGATAGTCCTCTTCACTGTGCACACTCTGTTTATAAATTTGATTAGGTCTGTTTCTGTGTGCTGACTGAGCGGGAAAAACCTTGTCATTTTTTACTCAAGCGAATCCACCCACATGCTGCTTTTTGAGATATTTTATTTCGGGTTTTCCTCAATTCACAGATCTGCTGCAGCGATTCCTAGCTTTGGCAAAGCTGTGAGAGCCTGTGCATTGCCAATAAGCTGCTACACCAGTGTAGCCTCCTACTCAGAATGCCACCAGAAATAATTTAATAAATGAAGGTCACATCAACAACAGACATTTTAATGTCAGATTTTTAAAAAATTGTATCGCAAACGATTTCAGATAAAAGAAATACATTTTTAAAAAGCACACACGGTGACTGACCCTTGAGATGGACCCTCGATTTTGTGGCATCCTGAATTTCATCCCTGTTATTTAAGTATCACCCTTTGTTTAGTGCGTGCTCATGTTATTCATGTCCCGTACATAAATGACATCATGCACTCGTTTCTCAAAAAAAGCAAAGACTTTGACCCATCGAGGCGCTCTGTTGCTTCAGCGTCACCTGGATTTCGTACTTTAGCGGACACGTTTCCATCTTGGTGCAAGGCTGGATCCCACCTGTCTGAGACATCAAACCATGGCAGAGTAAAAAGGCAGAAGCTTTGCTAGAAGCTGGAGTTGCCTTAAAAAGATGTGCTTTGGCAGGTAAGACAAACAGATCTAAAGCAGAACATTGTAGATGGACACCCCTCATTATTTGCTTTAACGACATTCAGTGCCAAATAATTTCTCTAAGCACAAGATAAATCCTCTGAAGCAGCTTTCAGCAGGTTTCCAAGTAAAAGCAGACAGTGTTTAGACTACACACGCTCATACAGTAAGACTATAATACACTAGTGTGAACCCCATCAATTCTCTAAACATACACTCTTGACCAAACTCTTTCTCACTGCACCTTAAGTGAAATTCTAGGAAACACAGGTACGAATTCAGCGTGGCTAAACATGGTGCGAAACCGCTGTCTGACCGAAGCTTTGTAGCACTGTGACTCTGGTGAGATGGAGCTGAAAGTGATTAATGTTCTGTTCGACTCCACTTCCTGCTGTGATAGGGATAGTGTTGCCAGGCAACTGCCGGCGGCCTTTCGTTGACTGTTTTGGCTCTGTGTTAAATCTGAGGTGGCCTTGCCTTCTCTTGTTCTTGCACGTACCTGCTCAGATGGGATTTCTCGTACAGATCGATGTTTTGATAACTGAACTGAACTAAAAAGAAAGAAAAAGAGCTCCAGGTAAATCAGTGTTGCTCCATGAGCTCATAGACTGTTAGACAAACATAAGGTACAAAGTGCTCTCTCCGTTATAATAATTCATCAGCATGTATTAAAATATTTAAGGGATAAAAGTGTGGCGGAGCATCTGTCTTTGTCTGCAGGGCAGTCAAAGCAAGCAGAAACCTCTTAGCTCCATTAATCATTAAGTAGTGGCATAACTATTAAGTGACGCTTGCAGCTAGCCTGTTAGAAGCCAGGAAGTCATTTTTTCCATCTCAGAAGCTGAGGTGAAGTCACTAGAACAGAAACAACTCGAACCTGTTTCTGCACCTGACAGCATGTGGGGGGATCTTCTTTCTTTGTTTTTAGATTGCACCAATGCAAATGTGTAAATGTTTACATAAAGCTGTGTCTCTATGTGCTCCACCTGGCTCCTCTGCTGACATGGTAAACACATGCTCTTGTCACTGAGCTGACTGGTTTACACAACAGAGAACTACATGTCATCCGCAGTCATCACAGCTACGTCTGCAAGATGGCACAGAATATAAATTATTATTATTTTTTCCCTGTACTTGTGGTTGTCCTCATTAACGCTTTGCATTTGTTCAGAAAGTCTGAATTTGCAGCAACAGATCTTTTTCCAGGAAACAAGTGAACCGTAGAGCTAAAAATGGCAAATTGATTCAACAAACATGGCACACCATGGTTTATTTACACATCCAGTATAATTATAGATTAATTGGAGTTATTTTTGTGTTCATATATGTTTAATTCAGTGGCTGTTCCATTTTTGGTGTCTGCCAGCTCCTTTTAGTTGCTAAATGGCTCAGTAGTTTTACTAACCTATCGCTCCACAGTTTTTGTGTGACCTTTTTGTTGAAAAAAGCAGCCTGCTATAGGGGAAAAAGGTGAGAATGGTATGAGTAAACGTAGATACTAGCCAGATTCAGCTAGAAAATGTGTTTGATCTGGCCCGATGGATGACTTTGCAAAGGGTAAATATGGCAGAAAAGGAGGGCAATATTTTTGGACTTTTAGCCATATTTTACACTAAGATGTGTTGCATTGTACGCCATTAAGAACCTTGAGAGTGGCTGTGTGAACCCCTGGTTTCATCCCAGGAAGAATTCATAATCGTTGTGGGTTTAACAGCCTTCTGACTGACAGAAACGTTACTTATGGCCTGTTGTACTTCACCAAAATAAGATAATGAAACCAAGGGGCCGAGCTAACGTGTTTCCTTGATATCGGACAGAAACATTTCTGTGTAACAACAGCAGACAGGAAAAAAAGCCTGTCAACACATATTAAAAAATTAACACATATTGTCGCACTCAATTTATTGTCACTGTTCATCTTCTATTCTGGTAAATGAACGGTTTATTAGATGTAAACATTTTCAGGATGTACTTATACCTTTTGACAAGTTTCTGTCCAGCCAGCTCTTGAGATCAAATTGTGGTCCATGAAGTAAAATGAATTTGACACACCTGAACTAAACAGACTATAAATGGTAATAATACTAGCATCTGACTATGTCAAATTGATTTTACATCACCATTTAATATAATCTTTTGATAAGTAATGCTGGAGTATTATTAAGTAATACTGGATATTAAACACACATGTTTGCTTCACATTGCAAAAATGCTCCCCAGTGAACTAATGGTTCATTATTTTCTCACTTCAAGGTGTTAATGGGCTAAAGTGTCATTTTTCAAGCATCTGGTCTAGCTTCTGTAGGTAAACCACATGGTAGCTTGCACCACAGACACCGCTAATGTAGCAACTGGTCATTATCAGTGTTTTTGATACAGGTAAATGGAGCTAAGTGAGGTGTTAAGCTGTTCCGGCTTCTAGTTGTCCTTGCAGTAACACTTCCTTCCAGACAAGCAGATGCAGAAAAGGTCTCGTGAGGGAGGAAGAGAAATAAAATGTAACAGTGATCTTTGTTTAGCCCAAGTCTGGCCTGCTCTCGGTTTCCATGGCAACACTTTCAGTTTTGTGTTTAAGTAGACGAGCAGGGATGAGACGAGGTCACTCGACAATCACGTCTTAGAGAAAAAGCCCACATGGACGGCACATGCTTCAGTAAAAGCCAAGCTGTTTGTAATACTGGCACATCTTATTTTCCCATCGCTTAGCAACAGGCCGTCCTTTAGCCATGTGCAGATGGATAGCAGAAAGCAAGTACTCTAAATCACGGAGAAAGGGCTTCAGGTGTCAGCCTACATGAGGCACTGTGAGCACTAACGATGGATACAATCAGGAGGCAGGGTCCCCATTGTTTTCACCAACCAATTAAAGTCGTCACAACTGCAGTTACATGCTTTGTTTTTAGAACTGTGCATAATAACATCTGTCAGGGCAAAACTGACATGACTCATGGCAGATCTATTCAGTGCAAAAGGCAACCTCTGGGGCTAAAAAAACGAAGCGGTACGATGTAAGCGCCAAAACCTGCAGTTCCTCATATAGCCATTTGAGGCTGGCTCCAAAAGTGATTCAATTCCCATAGATTCCCATGTTAAAATGTTAACTCTTTAAATGTTTAAAGTTGTCATTATTAGGGATTCTTTGACAGGTGGATGCTGTCACAGCCTGCTGTAGCCTTAACCTATTCACTGGACTTAGCCTTTGCTAATTCGAGTCACTGATGTTGACTGAAAAGCCCTCGACTTCGTTTATGGTGTAGTGTCTTTTGGAGCATTTTCAATGAAATTATATGACAAAAAAGATCGCCGGCTCTCAGTCACTTCAAGGAGTCTGTGCTCTAGTTTTGCCAATTAAAATTCTGGCAGTGGTTACGTCCATCTTTTATATACAGTCAGTTAGAGAAGTGACCAATAACATTGCTTTTTGTGCGAATCTAAAACAAGCTGTTTCATCTCCTATCACTTTAAGCCAGCTTTCCTCCTTTCTGCCACATGAAGGAAATCGTTCTCTCATCGCCATCATTCTATTACATCATACTGTTACTCTTTTACATACAGATTATGATTTAAAGTTGCATCAGTAAAACAAAGGATGTAATTATTTGTCGATATTGATACATTCTGAATAAAGAGAGCATGAGTAAGAGACAAGGCAGTTCCCAGGTTGTATCTTTAATACCTGTTAATCCACTCCTCAGGGCAAAAGTAAGGAGGTGATGCATGTCAGCTGTTCCCAAATGAGTCGCATGATTCTCAGTTAATTAACTATGTGGGAAAACAATGCTAATCCTCTGTCTTTGTAATAAGAGCCGTTTCCCTGCACTGCAAATTATGCCATCCCCTGAAGATGCCCCAAAAAAACAATGACCCGTTCAAAAAAAAAAAACCCAAAAAAAAATAAAAAAAATTTTTATTTT